>VZTI01001513.1:367897-386453 GCA_013397865.1 Struthidea cinerea
GGTGATTCCCTGCCCGGGGACTCCCCCCCACCGGGGATGCCCGCTGCGGCGGGGATCCCCGCGTCCCTGGGGGTCCTCGGGAGTGGAGGCAGACCGCGTTGCCTCCATCTGGCCATGGAGCCAGCCCCTCGGCAGGCCCCCAGGCGTTCGCAGAACCCCCCTTTTCCCCGCAGAGGCAACCAAAGATGCGCTCGTTTGGGGGCGGCTGCAGGTGACACGGAGGTTCCGCGATGCGCAGGGCCAGGGAGCCGGGGATTCCTCTTTGCTCGATGGTTTTATGGAGCTGGGAGATTTGTGCCCGAGATTCCCTGCACACCTGAAGGAAAGGCATTAACACAGAGATAAACGGGAGCACGCAGTGGCCGGGGAGACAAAGCCGCCTCTCATGCCCTGTTCCTGCTGCCTCTCGTTAATAAACAAATGCTTTTCCCTGCAGTGGCTTCCAGGAGGAGTCGCTTTAAGCTCCAAAAGGTGCTTGTTTGGGTTTATTTTCAAAGCTGATCCTGAAGCATCTGCACTCCCAAAGCCTCGCTGCCCAGACAGTGCGGAAGGCAGCTGAGATGCTCAATTAGCAGCAGCAGAGGATTTTGTGGTGGTTGTTGCACTGGATTCTGCATTGAAGGGGAGCGGCCATAGTCCCATCCCACGGAGGTGACCTGGAGGCAGGAGGGCTGGGCTCAGCCTGCTCCCAGGCGGTGGCTCTGGGCACGGACTGCAATGGCCCCAGGGCCTTTAGAGCCCCGGGGAAACCCCTCAGCAAACCTCAGGAGATGACAAGAGCTGGGTATTTGAGCCCATCAGTGAGAGCAAAGGAGCACAGATGGCAGGATGGGGATTTGCTTTCCATTTAACACAGCACAGCCAGAACCATCAGGAAAAATGGGAAGGGAGCGGGGCCGCTGTGCCCAGCCCAGCACAGGCATGGGGCGTAGCCTCTCCTCGTGTTTCCGCGGCTCGGGGCGGGAGCCAGCGTTATCCCATCGCTGGCACACGAGGGCACAGCCCCAGGACACGCACACAGGGCTCTGCAGCCATGGGCGGCCGTGGCTCCGTGCTGCCAGCCAGGACCGCTGCTCTTCCCCTCTCTGGGAATGCTGGCAGCTCCCTGAGCAGCGTTGCCATTGCAGGGCCGTGGTGCACCGGGAGCCCCGCAGTGTGCACACAGCTCCGGGGCTCGGGGACCATTTGCTTCTTGTACACATTTCCTCCTGCTAGCCGTGATTTTTTGTGGCTTTTTGGTCTCAGATGTTTCTGAAGGCTTTCTCTTTTCCCCTGACTGGTGACCATGCAGAACTGCAGAGGAATGCAGGTGGAGGTAGAAGGGACCAGAAGTGTTTCCCACAGCAGAGGGGAGAAGAGTATTTTAGATTCAAGAAGCTGCTCGGAGGAGCAGGGAAACCACCTGACTTCTCTCTTCTTTTCACATAAATCTCTGTGGAATTTCCCCTTTCCCTATCATTTTGCTCAGACAGCAGCTGAGGTTCTGCCTGAGAAGGAAGGAGATATCTGATAGCATAACTTGAGCTGGAGCTCGCCTGCTCTACCCTGCCCCTCACCAGAAAGGGCAGTTTCATGCCCAGGCAGCTGAGTTACTAATCCTTGTCTGCTTTTGCAGGCTGAAATCCCACTGGGACCACAGTGGTTCTCCCGCTGAGAAATTCAGTGCAAGATACCTGTAAGGCCTCTGGGGCAATTCTGAAAAGTGAGAGTTTTCTTTGTCTCTGGGGCATTTTGGAGTCCAGAACGCTTAGCCTCAAAAAAGGGCACTGGTCACATCTCCTTTTAGCAGTATTTTTCCTGCTGTTCAGCCTAACTCTTGTGAAATCAACTGGTTTTCACCACTTGAGACACTTGCTTTTCTCTTATCATTTCAAAAATGGTTCAGGACTAAATCCCTATCCCCCTTTTTTGCTGTTTTTCCCATATAAATGTAAAATCATTATTTTCTATAGGTCCTTGGGCATTTTTACATATGAAATAAAAGCACAAGGCCCTTGGTGCAGTCACCAGACCAAAACTGAACACCGACTTTGAGAGAATGAAGCCTAAATAACAGATTTTAAAAACATTTTCCTTCAATTGAGGATAAATGTTGGCAGGGAACCCAGGAGGTCTGTGGTCTGCTTTAATTTATCCGAAGCCCATCTCTCCCCTAAGCCCCTGCTGTGAAAACCCATCATATTTGCCATCCTGGCAGAGAAACGGAGAATCTGAGCTCAGCCTGGATTCCAGCCTGTCTGCAGGACCCCAGAGCTCAGCAGCACCACCAGAGGTTTTCATTCCTCAGGCAAATGCTGTGGGGGCTGGTTTTTGTCCTACCTCCTTTAATTTTGTTCCTGCAATTTCCCAGAGATGCCTGAAAACAAAGCACCTCTCAGGTCTCTCTTTCCCTCTGCCAAGGGAGCTCCTGGCACGGAGCCCTGCCTGGTGCAGATGCCACACAGGGCAGTGTCCCAGTGTCCCTCCCTTCTTCAGGGAGCCCTGCAGCTCTTCTGCAAGGACAAATGTTGACCTCCAGCAGCATAGGCAGGTGCGCTGTCCTTCTTCAGCATCCTCCACAGGTCGCAGGCCCTCAGCCTCCTCCATGTCAGATGAAGACGTGCTCCTGAAAATCCAGCGTGGGGCTTTTGGTATAAAGAGGAACACAGCAGAGTCACAGAACATGCTGGGTTGGAAGGGACCCACAAGGATCATCGAGTTCAATGGCTGGCCCTTCACAGAAACCCCAACAATGCCACCCTGTGCCTGGGAGTGGTGTCCAAACCCTCCTGGAGCTCTGGCAGCCTTGGGGCTGTGACCATTCCCTGGGGAGCCTGGGCAGTGCCCCAGCACCCTCTGGGGGAAGAACCTTTTCCTGATGTCCAGCATAACACAGGTCCAGCCGTTCCCCAGTGTTATCCAGCATGGGGCTGTGCTAAACTCTTCCCCATTTCAGGCAAGCCTCAGAACTGTGCATGCATTGCAAGGGTGTCCCTGCACCTCCCACAGCCCTTCCCAGCACCAGCTCTATCCTGGTTCCCTGCAGGGACCCTGAAGCCCTGCTGGTGTGAAGACAGCAAATACAGGAGACACCATCCCATACCCCAGCCAAGGGAACATTGCTCTCCTTCCCTACGGGACATTCCTTCCCTGCAACAATCAGGTGTTTCACAAAAGCCCCACAAATGCCAACAAATCCATTGCAGCCATTTTTTCCCACCTCCTTGTCTTCTCTGCAAGGATTTGGCTTGTTCAGTTTGGGGATGCCCATGGAGACCATCAGTGCCTGCCATGTAGGGCAGGAGCCAGCCCTTCACCAGGACACACCTGACTCCTGGCACCAGGGGGACATCAGGTGAAATGAGGAGAGCAGGTGATAAATGATGAACACAGGAATTATATGGAAAAAGCAAAGCCCAGCGCTCAATCTGAGACTCCAACCTGGACACTGACTAACCACAGAATCACAGAATGGCTTGGGTTAGAAGAGACCTTCTAAAGACCATCTAATTCTCCACCCCTGTCATAGGCAGGGACACCTTCCACTCCACCAGGCTGCTCAGAGGACCGTGGTGCAGAAATGACGCGTGGGCAAGGACCTTGCTTATCAGATGGAAAAATGCAAAGACCTTTATTGCACAGTCAGAATTCCCTAAATCCCAGCACCCAACAGGATATCACATCCTATAAACAGGAAAGATGTTCACCACAGTGTCCCCCAATCACCTGGGGCATTGCACAGATTTTACCTATTATTGTAACAGGCAAACAATGCCCCATAAGGCCACAAACTCCAATGAACACTTCTCACAGGCCCAGTCTGTCCATAAACACACAATCCTCTCTCAGTCCATCCCCGGTGACCTGGATGCACTCCCAGGGTCACCTCCGGGCCAGGACAGAGGCCTCTCTCTGATCCTCAGGCCCCATCTCTCTGCCACCCACCAGTGCACTCCATGGTCAAATGAGCCGTATCTGTCAGTGCCTCCAGGTAGTGAAGAATCAGAATAGAGAGTGACCTCCAAAATCTCCTATTCCACTTGCCTTGCCACTTGTCCCAGGCTCCAGTGAGCAGCATGGCTGCAGCAAAGGAAACCAAGACCCTTCTCAGAAGCCCCACAGCAGCAATGCAGCCACGGACCCAGCGGTCTGCTGGCTTCCCCCCGTCCCGCAGTGTTCCCACATCTCCTGCCTGTCAATGTCAACCTCCAGACCAGGGGAGGGCAGAACTGAGGGGTGTAGCTGTAGGCACCAGCGCTGTCTCTCCCAGAAATGGACCATCCTGGCACAGAGGACTGATCCAGCTACCCATCCTTCCCTGAGCTGGGAGAGCATCAACCCACTGTCATTCCATGAGACGCTCAACAGTCAAAAGAAAAGCTGAGAACATTTGCTGCAGGGAGAAAAAGCAGTACTTTATTATGAGGAAACCCACCCCAAAAAACCTTTTGTCTCTTTGGCACACGGTGATCAAAGGGAAAAAAATCAAGAGCGAGTGGTTTCCTTCACCTGAGAGAAAAGCTGTGAGGGTTCCCTCCAGCCCCTTTGTGACACATTCACCTAGGCACTAGGAAGGGAAAAAAGCTACTCATCCTTCAAGGAAATGTGTGCCTGTTTTATTTGCTGCCCTCCCCGAGAAACTCATTCACTCCTTGTCCACCCACACGAACAGGAATGATGAATGAAAAACAAACCATAAACAATTCAGCCTTCCCTTTTTCCTCCCAGCCTTCCAATCAGATGTTCCAGCCCATGCCTCAGCACCCAGATTTTGCCCGTTGATCATTCCGATCGCGTGCCTTGGCTCGCTGTGCCGCTCACACGCTCCGTTCCTTGGATACAGACAGCTGCATCCAACACATTTGTCAGCAGCTCCAGCTCCGGGAGGGCTTCACACCACTCCGGGTGGAGGAGACAGGGGAGCCTCTGCAGGGCACCGCTGCCCAGAGCCAGGGGATTCCTGTGGTGGGACTGGCAGAGGCGGACGCTGGCAGGGAGCTGATGATCAGCGAGGCAGCGCTTCTCATCCCCCAGAAGGACAGTGGTGCCCAGGCACTGAGATGTGTCACCAGAAGTGGGTGCAGAATGGCACCAGTGGGAGAAAATGCTCCCCGCAGGATGGAGTATCCCAGTCTCCAGCCCACCAGTGAGAGACCACTCCATCCCAGAGCTTCTCCCTCGACTGGATTTCACTGCCAGCCACTCTGATGTTTCTCTCCCTCTCTTTCCCTTCTCTCTACACAACCTCCTTACACCCCCCTGTGTATTAAATAACAATTGCAGTCATACCAGGGCATCAGGTACTTCTGTGCACCTCTGAATTCCCTTCACAGGTAAAGCCCCCTCCCATTTTTGCCTATTTTGTATATTTTTACATAAAAATATGCTGAGTGGGTAAATGCCTTATTATATGAGTAGGAAACACAGGGAATGAGGACTTGAAGTACCACCACAATAATAGAGAGGGACGAGGCCCTTTGGCTTTGCCCTTGATACCCTGTTTAAATATAATTTGCCATTGTTAGACAAGAGACCCTCTCCAAATGACTTCTGAGACCCAGGAGACCATTTCTGCAGCGACAAGTCACTGCTTGCAGGCAGCCTGTGGCTGGAAAATGCCCTTGATATTATAGAAATGGTAACTTGTTTAATAGATCCAAATAAATAGGAAAGCCCAGAAGCTCGGGTGGCAGCATCTGAGCCCTGTACTGAGAGGTGCAAAGACCTGACGGCAAGGCTAAATATAGGCCTCACAAACCAGAACAACAGAGCTTTTACTGAGGAGATAATCAAGCCCTGGAGGAAACTACACAATGTAAAGCTTAGATTTAAAATAAATGTGAAATGAGTTGGTGGATTCGGGACTAGTTCCTTATGGAAAAGTTTTCACATCAGAAAAAAATCGCTTGATGAAATGGGCTCTTTAATTAGCAGTTTCAGCAAGAAGCCAGGAGGATTGGAGGGGTTCTGGAGCCTCATCCCTCACCTTTCCATCTTGTCCTTTGCAAGGACAGCCGGGATCAGGGGAGGGCTGGGCTGTCCCAGGCTGCTGCATGGAAGGGGCTGAAGAGGAGCCCTGTTTGTTCTCCCCGCGCTCTCCCTGCACTATCCCAAGAACATCCCGCACTCTCCAAAGGCAACACCCAGGGCAGCAAGTGCTGAATCCAGGCAGGAAATCCACAGCCTGGGCACGGGACAGCTGTCCATGGTTCCCTGCACACCAGCCTCCCACCCTGCACCCACCGGTGGCCAGGCTGCAGCCCCCGGGACTGTCCAAACCAGCTTTGAGGGAGCAAGATCCTGAATGCAACATCCCAGCTGTGATGCCCAGGTAGGGAGGCTGGATCCCACCCACCAGGGCACACCATGGCACTGCCACATCCTCACCCAGCTCTCCTTCAGCCAGCTAAAGCGATGCAAATTAAAAAATAAGACCAAGTTGTTTTCCCTTTTCCTCCCTCATTCTTTCCTCGCTTCATCTCACACTGTAATCGTGTGGCTTGCAATTAAATCGTGTCTTTATGTCTCCTTTCCTCAATGAGTTAATGAAAATGATTTTTGCTCCAAGGTGGAGTATGAATGTCTCACTCTGTGCTGAGAGTGAGAGCAAGACACAGGGCCCAGGAGGAAGAGAAGCTCCTGCTTCCCTGAGGAGTGATGGGTTGAATCAGGCTCTTGAGCCCCTCCAAGCATCTGAGCCTCAAGTTTCAATTTTCAGCTCCATTTTCAGCTCCTTCTCCTCCTTGCAAAGCCTGTGCAACAGCAGTGGGAGGTTACAAATAGAGCAAGGCAGCTCATCTGCTGCATCTCACTCGTGTGATCCGTGGGCACGCACGTGCATGTGCCGGATCCTCCCTCCACGGGCACTTCAAGACTCTCCCGGCATATCCAAGGCCACGCATCTTTCCCGGTCTGTAGCTCCCTCCTCAGCCCTTTGCTGTGCACGTCCTGGCTGGAGCTGAGGACACAAGCAGCACCACATGCATCTGCACTGAGATTAACCCTGCAGAGCCAGGGACAGCAATTTGTATTTCCTCATCCAAAATCCATCGCCTGGGAAGGCTGCCAGGCCAGCTCTGCCAAGGCAGAGGCTTCAGTGGGAGGCTCTGCTGGCTACAGGAGCGATGGGGCACAGACATCACCGATGCTTACCTGCAGCAGGGGCCCCCAGGGGACAGTGCTCCTGCCTCTATCACCTCTGCTGAAGGCTGGATCACTCACACAGACTCGTTGGGTCAGGGACACGGGCACTAAAAGGAAGGATGATGGGAGGTGGTCTCATTTAATCTGTCTGAGAGGAAGTTGAGGGCTGAGTTAATGGCCAAGAACTACCTGGAGTGCAGGTACAAAGGCAACAGAGCCAAAGTCTCCTCGGTGGGGCATTTCACACAGGGCAGTGGCCCTATAGAGCAGCTTGGGATGCTGAGGGTGAATATCCAGGGGATCTTTCTTTCCCAGGAGGTGGTGTATCCCTGGGAGAGCACACAGAGCGGGGGCAGGGGTCCTTCATTGTTTGGGGCTGATGAGGCTAAGCCCCATGAGGCCGTGGTCATCCTGTCCTAGTGCCGACAACAGTCCTGGTGCAAGCAGGCACCAGCTGGAGCATCCCAGGGCTCCCACCCCACTGCCCCTTCCAGGACCCTGAGACTCTGGGATAATATGAGCTCTAACCAGTCTGGCTCGGCTGTTTTTGAGCCCCCAGCTAGTGGGAAAATGCCGACTGCCCCTGACACAACACACAGCACTGTCTGTTCCCCTTCCAGGAGTCACCGCTTCTTCATGCAGGGAAGAGATGGGGACCTGAATGAAGGTCCCAGAGGCACTTCAGAGCGGGCCTCTGGCACAACCCTCCTGTTTCCCCAGGCTGGGGATGGCCAGGGAGCCAGCAGGAGCCTTGGCTTTGATCTGAGGGGAGCAGTCTGTCCCTAGTGCCCCACCAAGCCCCGCGCACACCCCCTTCCTCAGGGACACTCCCTGGGCTGTGAGGGGGAGGAGGTGGTGTGGGGGTGTCTCCAGTCCCAGTGAGAAATGCCCAACAGCAAAAGGCTTGATAAAACAGCTGTTTTAACAAGGCAGAGTAAAAAGAGAAATATCAAGGCCAAGTAAGCCTTGTGCCCCTTCAGATGCAGAGCACCCTGCATTTGTGCAGCGTTGGATGGACCCAGGATGGATTTTCCCCAGTGCTGCACACCCCTCCCCTGCAGAGAAGTTCTTCCTTTTTGGTTCCTCAAGCTATTACATATCCTTCTTTTTATTCTGTCTTATTAAGGCAGCTGTTTCATGGTGCCATTTGCTGTCAGGCCTTTCATGCCGAGGTGCAGAACTAACCCCCTCTCCCACCTCACCCCCTGGTGTGGAACAAGGACTCCCTCACCGGTGCCAGAGCCCCTTTCCTTCCCAGCCCCTGCACCGCTTTCCCCAGAACACAGGTCTGTGGCTGCTGTGCTGGCTGCAGACTGCCCCACAACTCTCCAGCAAAGCCAGTTTGCTGATGCTTCTGTTTTGTAAATAGTTTTCCTCTCTGACACAAACCAGGCGCTCCACACACCACAGTCTCTTACCTGCTCCATCCAGGCCTTGTGGAGTCCCAGCACTGCACCTCCCCACCTGAACCTCACGGTATTTGCTGAGCAGCTGTAAAACAATTAATTGAATTTAATTATTGAGAGGATGTTCATGTTTCCTGCACGCTTACACACCGCCTTATCTCAATCACACCAGGGCTGGTCTATAATTCTCTTTTTAATGAGTTCCCAAAATATTCCCGTAAGCAATACCCTCAAACCGGCTCCTCTGTCCAGACGCTGTGAGAGGCTGAAACCACCCTAATGGCCCCTGGGGAGGGAGAAGGGCTTCTTGCTGTGCTGGGTGCATTCTGTATTGGCGCCAGGCAATTCCTGCTCTCCACAGCAGCAGGATTTAGGGGAGCCATGGTTTTCTCCTCCTCCTCCTGCTGTGATTCAGTCTGCTGTGCTCCTTCAGTCCTTCAGCCTACTCCAGGGCTATTGCACAGCCCCAGCTGGGACTTGTGGGTCTAAAAGCAGACAACCAGCAGACAATCTGGGGGCCCATGGCTGATCCAAACCCACCCAGGTGCTGCGGGAGCTGGCAGGGCAGAGAGCTGCCATCACCCCTCTAGGCCCGGGCCACAAAAATGTCCCCGTCTCTAACACCAAGAGTCAGCCCACCAAACGCCACCCTGTCCTACTCTGTCCTCCTCCAAGGAATTACCTCATAAAAGTGAAGCTGTTTCCCCTCTGACACCAAGCCCAGGGTGGACTCTGCAGCCAGTTTGCTCTGTGAGAAACAGAGCATGGAAAAATTCAGTACCTTCATAATTTTACTCATGGCATCTTTCAGGGAAAAGTAAAAAGATATTGACTCCATGGTAAGGGTCTGACTTAGGGACTAAGAGGTTTTCAATTAAACACCTCTTCAGCAAAATCCAAACCACTGAGATGGGTTATGGGACAACTTTTTTGAGCTGACAATCTCAAAATAAGCCAAGGAGAACAGGAATCCCAAGTTTTCAAATCCCAGACACGTCTCAACAGGACAAGAAACAATCCCACCCAGGGCCACAGTGGTGCTTCAGAAAATACCTCCAGAGCATCTCTGAAAGAGATGTAGGCAAATGTTAAATCATTGCTAAATAAACTTTGATACTTTGAGACATTCCCCTGCTGCAGTACAACATTTCTTAATGCTGCCCATGGGAAGTCACGCACAAAATAGGAATAGTGCCTGACTCTTCCTTGTCACAGCACCCGTGTCGGGCTCCCAGGACTCTGCAGTTGTGAGCTGGGCCTCTCATCACCTCAGGGCAGGTAGGAACCGACCCCGTCACCTTGTGAATGACAAGTGACTCTGCTGCCTCAGATAACCCCCTCACCACAGTTCTTCTTGGCAAAGTTTCAAATGAGAAGCCAAGTTGGCTTTTCTCTCCCTTGAGGTCCAGAAACTGATGGAGCTCTAAAGGGAGGTATCACACCTACCTCCCATCAGTGGCAGCCCTCTCTCTCCTCTCACAGGAGGATTGCAGAGCTGGCCATCCCTCCAGGTATCAGCACAGCTGAGATCTTCCTTCTCCTTGAAGGACTGCTGGGACTTCCGACCAGGGAAGACACTGGAGCATGGTTTAAAGAACAGCTTTACCTTCCTGGAAAAGACAAGGACTGGGCTCTGGTGGATGCCTCCTCTGAGGTGTGGGGCAGGACACCTGGCTGGGCCACGGAAGGACAGGGCAACAGGCAGTGCTGCAATACTTGAAGAATGGCTTCAAACGCTCTTCCCGTTATCCCTTACTCCACAAAATCATACTCAGACATCATCTTGTATCTCCTCTAAACAGGCTCTGTTTGCCACCACAGCCAGTTGCTGTGAACAGGCCCTAATGAGATGCCTTGCTTGTTCTCATGTTTGCATAATGAGGAGTTCAGAAGTTACAAGCTATAAATTCTTCTGGACCAAAGCTCCCACGTTCTCCACGCCAGGCCGAGAGGTAGCTGTGTAAATAGGTTTGTTTACAGTCAGCCAAGTGTTTTCATCTCAGGGATCCAACCAGATTCCTGTCCTGATGATGTGACTGCCAAACAGCATCAGCACCAGCTCCACCGGCACCGGGCAGAGCAGCGGGTGCCCTGCTTGGATCTGTGCCCATCCCACAGGGCTGCGGGCTCCCACCTGAGGGCCCAGCCTGCTGGAGAAGGATCAAGCTCATGGGACACACCACCTCTCTCAGACAGAGCAAGACCAAGCACAGGGCTAGTGTGAAAACTCAGACCCAGCTCCAGGAGCTGGGCAAGTCTTCTTGGAAGGCAGCTGAACACAGGAAACACAGCAACCATTGGGCCCCGGGGCTGAGAGATGCCAGAGACACGCGGCTGCTTTGGGTCTTGCCCAGTGATTTCCCTCTTTTTCTTCTGCTGCCACAGCTCAGAAGGATCTGCAGCCCATGACACCAGCCTGGCATTGCTCTGGGGGCAGAAACGGGCCCCTTCCTTCAGGCCAGGCACCCCTGGTACCCCCAGGCTTGCCTCAGCTCTGTGGAACAGCCTGGCCACAGGGCACCATGCAGGGGCAAATGTAGCCTGAGGAAGCCTCTGGCAAAGAGACACCAACTCTGGCATGCGCCCTGCAAGGGGGCAATTCACTGTTGGGGCTCAGACTGGTCCCCACCCCAAACTAGGACTGTCTGCCTCTGACAGCTGACTCTCCTCTCCAGAAAGGGAATGCCAGGAAAACGAGAGATGGTCATTCCTTCTGGTGTTTTGAGGCAATAATCCTGCGAGACAGGAGGAAATCCTACTCCCCAAGGCAAGGGAGATGGGCTCCCTCCTGCCAGCACCCTCTCCAAGCTCCTCAGCTGCTCTCTGCACCAGGTCCCCAGCACTGCTCTTGCCTAAAGGCACCCAGGAGTCACCCCTGGCTGTGCTCCTCCAGCCAGAGCTGCCACACAGCTCCCCAGCTCCCCTCTGCCAGTGCCCAAATTGCCACACCAGGTGGCCAGGTGCCTGCAGCCGCTGTCCCCTGCAGCTCTGGGAAAATAAACAACTTCTCTATCACCTTTTCCTTGCTTTCCCTGCTGCTCAGGCAGCCCTGCCCCTTCAGCAGCTCACCTGCCCCTGGGAAAACCACTTGGCTTTCCACCCTGGGGTGGGACGTGAGGAAGGCAGAAGGTTCCCCCTATCCTCATGTGTCCCTGGCCTTCCCTCCCAGGCATGCAGACCCTGAGCAAGGGGCAGAGGAAAGGACACGAGCGGCAGGGGCAGCACCAGGCTTGCAGGAGCTGCCAGCTCATCCTGGCCACACTAAACACACAATCCCACCTTGAAAAGCTCTTTCCCCGAGCCCCCGATGGCAGTGACACCCCACAACTGATCTCTTGCCAGACCAGACACCTGTCTCTGGAAGAACAATGACTCACCTCCAGGAGTAGCTCTGAAGGGGGCAATTCCTGTCTCCTGGATCTGCACAGCAGCTCCCATCCTTCCTGGAGAGCACGGACCTGCTCCCAGGGCAAATCCCCACCCAGCCTCAGCACCAAGGCAGCTCTGCAGAGCACGGGGGAAAAACACTTCAAAACAAGCTTGGACCAGGGCCATGGCTGGGCAAGAGCCAGAAAGGGGCCAAGAGCACTGTGAGCAGAAAAGGTGTTTATAAACACCTCTCCAAGCCTCCTGCACGGCAAGACGAGCTGTGGAAATGCCTTTGGCTCCTTCCTGCTCATCTCTGGCTGGGCTCCACAAGAGTTTCCAGGGCATATTTTTGTCCATTTATCTTAAAATTGGGAGGGAGGGGAGTTGGAAGAGTTTAAATTAAGCTCCAGTGCCTCTGCTCTCCTCCAGGTGGGTATTACTCTATCCCTGGGTTTATGTAGCATCCTTTAAATTACTGCTTCAGATATCAGCTGTGCCTGCAGGGCTGCATTCACCCACACACACATATATGCCCCCAGGACCCAAAAGGCAGGTCCTGAGCTTCTGCAATGAGCCTCCACTGCTAGAACAAGCCTTGAATACACTCATTAGCCTTGTGGCTGCTGTTTACCACCATGGGAAAAAAGGATTCAAAACCAGGGGCACTAACATCACTAGGTGGGTGCAGGGTCCAGGGAGACAATTATCTGGATGCAGAAAGAGGTTCCACCACAGGAACATCAGCTGCTTGCAATCCAGTAATGGATCTGAGCACTTGTCTGCACTGCACAGCTCCATCTGCACAGCTGGAGTGTGCTCTTCATTGTGTGAGTTTTGGGAGAGTTTTCCTTTCAGAGCCATGTGAACCAAACCCCACAGAGAACAGGGAGCCAGGACTTTGTGTGCTGGTTGTGGCTGGGGTAGAGTTAATTTTCTTCCCTGTAGCCGCTATGGGGCTGTGCTTTGGATTTGTGCTGAAAACACGGGTGATAACGTAGAGATGTTTTTGTTATTGCTGAGCAGGGCTTACACAGAGCCAAGGCCTTTTCTGCTTCCCATATCACACCACCAGCGAACAGACTGGGGGTGCACAAGGAGCTGGGAGGGGACACAGCCAGGACAGCTGACCCCCAGTGACCCAAGGGATATCCCAGACCATACAGCTCTGCTGTCCTGGGGGTGGCTGAACACCTGCGTGCAGTGGCAGCTGGGGAACAGGTTCCTTGCCTTGCTTTGCTGGTGCATGTAGCTTTTGCTTTCCCTGTTAAACTGTCATTATCCCAGCTGCCAGTTTTTCTCACTTTTATCCTTCTGATTCTCTCTCCCAGCCCATCAGTGAGTGAGTGGATGATGGTGCTGAGCTGCCACCTGGGGTCAAACCACAGCACTGTGTCATGCTGGCAGCAGCCAGCCCATCTGAGAGCTGAGGCCTCGCTGTGTCCTCTCAGAGTGGCAACAGTCAGGTTAGCATCTTCAGAGAAAAACTTTTGGGTAAAAGAAAAAGTCAAAGCATCCTTTTCTTGGATGCAATACTGCTAAACTGTGATTTGTTCTAAATCTCATTTCAAAACTGCAATTTGTTCTGTATCTTCCTTCTCATCCTCGCAGGTGTTTGGGGGTTCTTTGGCCCCACATGGAAGTAGTCAACCCATTTCACCCCAGCTCTATGAGCAACCTTGCTCCCTGTGAACAGATTGTAAGAGATCTAGTCATGAGTTGGGAATTGCCAACATCCTCACACACTTTTTAAGGAAAGGGGATTTAAAGCAATCTGAGGAAGAATCACAGCCTGCAAAAAGCTGCATTGGGGAGGGGCTGGAGTATTAACCTCAAAACCAGAAGTTACAAACTGGTAACTTCTGGTTACCATTCCTCCTCTGGAGGAGGAGGAATGGAGGTACACTCATTCCTGGGAGCCTCTAGTGCCAAGACTCCTCTCTGCCTTCTCCCACCCTTTTCTCCTCTGGGAGCCTGCACCAGCTGGACTGGTCTTGGATACATTAGTGACCCCACCTGGTGTGATCCAACAGCTTTAGAGGCTGCAAACATCTGGCAGGATAAGCCAGGCATTGTGGCACGGGAGTGGGATGCGCCTCTATCAGGCAAAGCTGGGAAACCCAGAACGCTGCAGACAAAGCCAGCCTGTGCTTTCTAAAGCACACCTCCCAAAAACGTGCCTCGAGGGGACGGATTCACAGCCCACAACCCCCAGCATGTCCATAAGCCCAGAAGGAAAAGCAAGACCAGAGAGGGTGTCAGCTGCCTTGCTGCACGGCTGTGCAAGTCCAGAACCAGGAGTCGTGGCTGGAGGGACAACAGGACCATCTGGGCACAGCTCTGGAGACAGCAGCAAGGCAGCACCAAAACAAGAAGAATCACACAGCAAAAGCACAGGAGGTGCTGTCATCTTAATAAAAGGGTGAACCAGCTGGTGACCAGGAGCCAGAGCAGCTGTCCCTGTGAGCCAGATATGCCCACCTTCCTGGACATCCCTGTGGACAGAGCACCTTCCCAGCCAATGCCATGGGCATGGGAAGAGGGAAGGGAAGCAGGAGTCATCACACCAGTCATCACACCGGTTCAGATGGAGGCAAAGAAGCCATCTGGATACTGGGAAACAGGCAGTTACACACACGGGTGACACAGTCTTTGCTAACTGCTGCACGTGATGCTGGGCTCTAGTCCTTACTCCTCCTTAGGAGGCAAGGAACAGAGAGCCCTGGGTTTATAAATTATTCTCACTAAAAACCAACAAGATTGGAATTTGGTGGCCATTTGCTGCTAGTTTTCAACAGAAGAGCAGCCAGCACGTCCTGGGTTATGTGGGGAGCTGGAGAATCGTGCTTTCCTCTTAACATCTCTGAGAACCAAGAACTGGGCAGGGTCCTCGCTCTCTGCAGGTGACGACACCACAGAGTCCTTCATGGTCAGAAAGAACTGATGAGGGGGAAGCCAGCTGAGAAAAGGGCAGTGGGGGACTTGCAGGCCAGTCAAAGGAGAAGAGAAAGCACACTGGAGTTGGAACAAGCCATCATGAAAACAATCCCAAACTTGATTCACTTGGATAGGACATCACGTAGTGCTTAGAAGAATTAGCACTTTATCTCTGCAGACACAAGAAGCAAGAACTTGTTCTGCCATTTTGCAGTCACTGATTCCTCTCCTTCTTTCTTTCTTTTAGTTTGTTTTTTGTTTCTGAAGAGTGAGCAAAAGCAGCATCGTTAGAGCTCACCATGGAAACTGCCGCCGTGGACAAGGAATGGCTGATATGTCCTCGGGATGTCACTCTCTAGCAGGTGGCCCAAAGGACACAAACCCTGTAGCCAGGGGCAGTCTGGATCCGGCTGTGCCCCACTATGGAGCACCTGGAAGCCAGGCTCCCTGGCAGGGTTACCCCTCGGGCAGTGACCCTCCAGCACCCCCATGGAAGAATCCTTGCCTCAGTGCTCCCCCAAAGCAGATCATCAAAGGAAACGGAGTTGCTTTCTTGGAGAGAAGCGGTTCCAACTGGAGGGCTGCAGTTGTCCGTGGCCAAGCTTTCCCATTGTTATTTTACAGTTGCTTGATGCTCTGAAAGATATTTAGAAAAATGACTTTAACTGTCCTGTGCCAAACTGGGTGAGGGTGAAAAAAATTGAAATTTGGCAGAGATGTTATTCATTCAGCATGTAGCTTGGATGACGTCCAGTGACTAACACAGGAGTTTTAACTGATCTGGGAGACTAAAAGCCATTCACAAATCATTTGATTTAGGGTCACTGTGATTTCTTTTTATAAATAATTTTCATTGAGAAGTATTTTTTTAATTAGGATCGACAGACCCTAATAGCAACGCTATTGTGTGCGCCGCTCATCGTTCCCGTCTTCCTAAATGACTTTCATATGTTGTGTGCTGGTTTCTTGTTTGCTGCTCATGATGGGGCTTGCTCCCGGGGTGACCAACGCCTCACGACAGTGGGCGAGCCATGCCGAGCTCCTCTCCCCAAAGGCACACTCCAAGGAGGACCCAGATGGAAAGCAAAGGGAGCTTTCACCATCCTGTTACACGCTCCGGGTCAGGGGCTTGTCCGAGCCTTCACCCAGCCTCAGACATCCCCCCATGGCTGTAACTGCGCTCTGAGTGCTCTGCATCTGAGAGATGGCAACAGCAAGTTGGCTTTGATTGCTTCGGTGCTCCATCACGGCACAGGAAGCTTCGGTGCTCCAAGTCCCATCACGGCACAGGAAGTTCTCTGAGCCAGAATATGCTCCCTTTTCCATGGCGGGGGTGCTGGACAAGAACAGGACCAAGGAAAATATCTGACACAACCCGGAAAAAAGTCTAAACTCAGTCACCTCCTAACCCAGCAGATCGCCCGACTCAGCCTGAGTAGATCTGGGAAGACTGCAGGAGAATTCGGACAGCGGATGAGAGAAGAATGACTCGGCGACTCGAATGAATCTTGCTTGGCAACATCCTCCGTGTGTGACAGCCTTTTCTTTGACTTGCACAATAACAATTGCAGCCCAGCCACTTCAGTTACTAATCTTATCTGCTGTTTGAATGGCTCTTAGCTTCCCTCCTGTTGATTATAAATGTTTGTACAAGTTCTTGGAGTCAGCGGAGTTGTTGTTTCGTAGCTGAATAACAGGCTTGGGCTCCAAACTTTGAGATGCTCGCAGTAATGATCAGATATGTTCTTAAAAGCCCCCTGAATTGGATTTCAAAACAAAAGGCCCATTGATCTTAAGCCTGAAATCCCAGCCACAACTCTGAAAAAGCTTTTCCCTTGTCTTTCTGAGGAACTGAAACTGGTGTGAAAAATGACTACAACAGTCAAAGGAAGGAGGATTATCTTATGAGAGGAAGCTACCCAAATTTGGTCACATTTAGGCTATCAGAACAGGGCTGAAGGGGATATAATTGCTACTGAGACACATGCGGAAGGGGAGAAAACATTAGAAAATCTTGTGAAATCTCCAAGCTGAGAGTTGTGGGGCTGGAGATGAAAAGACTTCTGATTTTCAGAGCACAGAGGTCTGGGATGGGTTTCAGCAGAGCCCCCGGGGGCAGCGCAGTGTGCACCCTGATAAGCATATGGGAGACACTGATAGGACTGCAGCAGCCAGGACGGGCAGCGTGTGACCCAGGAGTTCCCTGAAAGATCCCAATCCCGTCTTTGGCCTGTACAAGGCCAAACATGGACAACATATGAAGAGACTCCCCTCTGGCTCCTGCACTTATCCATCACCCTGGTCCATCCTGCTCTGCACCATGCCTCATTCAGCAGCCATCCGAAGCTTGCCTTGGCCACATGATCTTGCTTTAGCACTGGGCAGACCAATTTAGGTCCCTATGGGTCCCCAGGATGGGCTGCTGAGGTAGAGCTCCCATTGAAAAGATTATCTATTGGGAAGAAAACCACTTTTTTTCCTTTGTTCTGTTGACTTCAATAAGTAAATGCCTCATTCAAGCCAAATTCAGGCACGAAATCAGAGCATTATGTAGTGGCTGTGACTTCCAACACAGAATCCCAGAAACCATCATCCCACCAAAGCACAAACATTGGCAGGTGGTTCCCAGCATTGCTGGTATCCACTTGGAGCACATCCACTCCCAAAACAGTACCACTGGCCCGTTCTGGGGAGGCAGAATAACCTCTGCTGCTGGCCAGCGTCCTCAGCACCAGCAATTTTCACCAGTCGGAGGCAGACCGGCCACGCACCTCCAGGGCACCAAGGCAATTCCTCAGCAGCTATGCATTTCCCGGTCCTACCGCATGGATGAAGCAGGGGTTCATCCACAAGGACACCTGGTGGTGACAGCAACAGGCCACACGGATAGGCCTCAGTCAGGTTGTTTGATGTCATTTGACTTGAGGATAAAAGGAGCAAATCAAGAGAGAGGGGTTGCCAAAGCACCAGCCCACAGCCTGCCAGGGGTGCAGCATGGTGATGCCGACCCCGACACGCAGTTCCCACACCGGGAAACACCCGGGACAGTTCAGGTGGGCTGAAAATCAAACACAGCATCCACGGAGAGCATCGCACATGCCAAGCACGCAGGGCTTTCCTGCAGCCGACAGCTGGCAAGCTGCAGCTCAGCCAGTGCTGAAATATTGTTTCTGTGGTAAAAGGAAACTGTTTCTCTATTTATTGTTTTGTTACCCATGGAGTCACCATCACCACGGCTTTAACCACAGCCATGGGGCAGGCTGGGGGTTCCTCCTGTGATATCTGAGCGTCCTCTAACCCGACAAGATGTCTCAGCAGTTCACTCCCCGTCTCCTCGAGAAAGCCATTTGTGTGCCGAGCACATTCCTCAGGCCACCCCAAAATTCACCTCATAGCACCACTCCTTGTGCAACACTTGCAGGCTTTTTGGGA
Organism: Struthidea cinerea; assembly: GCA_013397865.1. Taxonomy (NCBI): domain Eukaryota; kingdom Metazoa; phylum Chordata; class Aves; order Passeriformes; family Corcoracidae; genus Struthidea; species Struthidea cinerea. The sequence continues at coordinate 386,161 of VZTI01001513.1, forward strand.
TGCTAGAGGTACATGCATGCCTTCCACAGAAGTCGGCAGTCCTGGAAGCATCAGGCAAGGAAGCGACTTCTACCCAGAGCAATCCTGCCACTTTGCATCCTGACCTGCAGCATCAGGAGAAAACAGCCTTACTTGGCCTGGAGCTGGCTTAAAATCGAGGGTTTGCAAACAAGGACTAGAAGCTAAAGCATCTCCTCCAAAACCCACCCCCAGATCCCCAAAACCCACCCCCAAACCTCCAAAATCCACCTCCAAGCCTCCAAAATCCCACCTCCAAGCCCCACCTCCAAACC
>VZTI01001513.1:388234-421384 GCA_013397865.1 Struthidea cinerea
AAAAAAAAAAGAGTCAAAAAAAAAAAAAAGAAATAACATTATATATGAACTGTGTTTCCTACTTGATTAAAAATATAAAGAACTGAGTGTTTATTTCCCTAATTAACCGAGAACTTTTGTACACGTTTAAGCTATTATTATTAAAAGTGTTTGCAAAAATGGTCAAGATTATAATATTGCTGAATTATATAAAAAAAAAAAAGTCCTTTTCATGTTGAGCTAACATTTGACTTTAGCACAAAAAAAAAAAAGAGATATTTTAGAACACGTAAAATAATATTTTTAGTTTTTTCTTCTCATTTTGTTACCAAATTTCGAACCTTACATGGAGGTTACTATAGTATATTTGACACCCTATATACCTGTGATTAGAGATGTGTATATATATATGAGGGCTAGGCATGCTGTGTGTCTGAGCTTTGTCTAAATGTTATGCAGAAGTTTGTAGAGTTAAAAGGTACGTAGGTTTAATTCATGCAAGGTAAACAATAAGTGCTCTCTTTTATACAATATGCATTGCATCTGGACCTTAAACATATAAAAATGGTCAGTGAAACTTCTGTGAACATGAAGAAAAATTATTAAAAAAGGCATTTAAATGAAATTTGCTAACTTGTGATTTTTACGTTTGAACCAAAGTTATTCAAATACTAAAAAAAAAAAAAAAAAAGAAAAGAGGAAAAGAAAAAAAAAAGAGAGAGAGAGAGAGAAAAAAAAAAACGAAAAGTAAAGAATTTCCTCCCATAATATTTTTTTTCTGCACCTGTTTGGTTTACAACTGAGTAGGCGTATTGTCATTATTGTGTATATGAGATGTACTTGTATTGTTCATAATATATTTTTTTTATTCTGTGTACTTAAAGTACTTAACCTGACGTGCAGCGGTTTCCAGTGCACCTGTTTTTGGACAGCAGGTAGCGAGTCTTTCATGTCGCCACTGGCACTAGCACTATCTCCTGAACTCGTGAGAGGTCCGGACCGATGCTTTGATCCCTGTTAACTTCCGTAGGCCTGTTAGGAACCAGTGCAGCGCGAGGGCAGCGTGATCCCACTGAGCCATGGGGGTCGGAGTTTGGTTGGACAGTGAAAGCCAAGCCGGTGTGTGTCCGTAACGGATTTCCATGTAGCTGTGGTGCTAGTTATTATTACTGGCTACATACCTGGCGAGCCTGGCCGTGCCCTGCCCTCCCCGTCCCAGCTCCCGCCGTGCGCGGGCTCCACTCACAGCCTAGGCTAGGGAAACACAGATTTGTCAGAACACTAATCTGTCCAGGTGTGTTCTCCAAATTGAAATTGTTTGTAATAATAATAAGAATAATAATAGACTTTTACAGGTTGTCTTTGTTGTTTTCGGTTATGTTTTTGGGTTTTTTTTCTTTTAAAAAAAAGTTGGTGTGCTTTTAATTGACTAACTTCTTGCTGCTGTATAGTAAAATATTAATATATTTTTATCATTAAACTGCTGCATGACTATCATCATTGCGAGTGAAGAGAAAATGTTATAAAAAAAAGATGCCTTAAACAGTGAAAACAAAACTTTATTTTTTGTTTTTTCTTTTCTTTTCTTTTCTTGGCTGGAATTCAGTAGAGAGCGTTTCAGAGAAACTAGAATCTTGTTCCACTCGGAAGTTTTTTGGGAATGCAATCATTTTGCTGAATGGTCTTGGCTGAGTTAGGGGTCAGGTAGACCTGAGCTGCTCCTGTGCGAGCAGGAGCTGCCAGCGCTTCTTTACCGAGGGGCAAGGATGGAGTTTCGGAAGGGTGGGGAGAAAACAAAAAAAAAGCTTGTTTTAAAGAATTTGATTTCCTGCTGTCGTTTTATTCCCAGTTGAAATTATAATTCCCTTTTTCTTCTTGGGTTTTTTTTTTCTTTGGGTTTTGTTTTTTTTTTTTTGAGACGTACTGTAAGTGTCAAAACAAGCTGTTTCCATTGTACCATGCATTATTGCCCTTGAAAGAAGTTTGCTGTTAGTGTTCACAGAAAGTTAAACACGAGACGCTGGTAGCGAGGTGTTTCTGTTTCTTTTTAAACAATCACTGGAAATGTTTAAAATTGCTTTAATGTGCACTTTTCCTATTTCCCAGTAGTGAAATAAGCTTTTCGGAGTGCGTAATGTGACATTTGAAATGGTTCTCAATTGCATGTAAACATGTGTCTGATAACCTGCTTCTGAATCGGAGGCTCTGGATGGGCAGTTCCAGCGATTATTGTACTTCAACTGTGATGTGTCGGGACTGCACTCTCCATGCTGCTAGACGTAGTTAGGAATTTAATTGCTTTGGTTTTGCTACTTGATTGATTGTCTCGGTCCTGCTGTTCACTGCCCTCCCCAAAGTTGTCGCGCTGCCGACGGACGCGCTCCGGCGCCCGTAGTTCCACGCCGCCGCGGTGCGTTCCCAGCAATAAGTAGCGGGAGGCGAGGAGAGCACGGCAGAGTGTCCTTCCGTCCCTCCCGGCTCCTGGGAGCATCGCTAACGAGGCAGGCTGCTCCCGTGGTCTTCCTCGCCCGCGCCGCCCGGATCCTGCCCAGGATCCGGCTGACTCGAGGAGCGCACGGGCCGCGCGGTTCCAGTCAAACCAGTACAGCCTGGAACAGCCCGCGGGCAGTTCTGTGAACAGTGGCCGAGAACTTGTGGTCAGTTTTTGTCTCGTTTTGGGTTTCTTCTGCGTGTTTCCTTGGTTTTTTGTTTTGTTTTGTTTGTTTTTTTCTTCTTTTAACGCACGTTCTGTATGTTCAAGGACTTGATGAATGATCATAACGAAAGACTTAAAATGACTGTAAAGACTCGTGGGATTTTGCTCCTGGTTGTTTTAGTTTTCTTTTGATTTATTTTTCCGCTTTTTTTGTTTTAATTTTTGTTTTCCCGGAGGTGCTCGGTACTTTACCAAGGCTCTAATATCTCAGTATTTAAAACAAAGTACAGAAAACCCTGTTTAATGTTAGAAGAAGAAAGGTATATTTGACCATATGTGTTGTTTTAAAAAAAGACAGTATGCTCAAATGTGCCAAGATACCTAATTCCTGAGAAGTATGCCTTATATTTTCCTTGATGATATGCTTTTAAATGTCTTGTAGAATAGGTCCAAGAGCATGATAAAAGCTACTTTATAATGACTACGTGCAAGAAAACTTGAAATTCATTGCAATACTGACATTATTTTATTTTTAAGTTAAAGGGACACTGTCAAGTAACTTACCATTGAAATACAACCACCTTTTAAGTGGTTTTATGCTAACGGGGAAATGTCCTCCAAATTCAAATTCTATTTTTTTTGTTAAAAGGAAAAAAAAAAAAGTGAAATTGCTCTGTCTTTGAGAATTTAAATAAAAAAGAAAAAAANTTCCTGCCTCTTTTTTGCGGTCCCGCTTACGATGCTGCGGGGGGGGGCAGCCCGCAGCTTCCCGGGAGCCGGGGGGCTTGGCCGGACCCCCGCGGGGTCCCCCCGAGCCCCGGCGCCGGGAGCCCCCGGGTTGGGCCGGCCGGGATCCGCGGGCGAGCAGGAGCCCCGGCCGCGGGTGCCGGGAGCGCGCCGAGCTCCCAGCCAGGCGCGCCCGTAGGCGGAGAGCTTTTCGTTTTTTGGAAATTCGATTGGGGAAACAAAAAAAAGGAAAGAAATACTTGACAGTGTCACTTCGTGCGTATCCCTCGCAGGGGTTGAAATGTGCTGGGGGTAGCGCTGCCGGGAGAGCGGTTCCCAGCCTGTCCCGGGACTGTGGGAAGCGCAGAGGGGCTGCCCGAGGGGCAGCGGGCGGGCGCAGAGCCCACCCTGCGAGCCAGGCAGAGCTGCTGCCGGGGATTTAACCCCTGCTCAGAGCCGACCGGTAACTTCTTTTTTTGTTGTTTTGTTTTGGGTTTGGTTTTTTTCGGTTTTTGGTTTGTTTTGTTTTTTGGTTTTTTGGGAGCAATTACTTTGTTGCCTTTAAAAATAGCACTGTAACCACCTTTTTTTATGATTAGCTGTAGTGTAACCTTTGTCCCTTCAAACTATGCAAGCTATGAAATGTAAATTAGGGATCAGTTAAAGATAGTTGATTATATTCAATCAGTTGACATTCATGCACTAACTGGAGTATATACAGATAAAGCTATTAGAGTGACTTGTATGCTAACAGCAAGATATAACATACCTACCTATTCTAAAAAAAATGACTATTAATATTGTATAACAGGACTGTGGGGGTTGGGAGGGAATGTTATCTCTTATCTTCTTAAAAGGGGATTTAAGATTTTTATAACTGTTTTTTCCATCAAACTTTAATATTTTTGTCAAATTTTTAGGTATTTAATTTGTAAAATAGATTTTACTTTGTACTGGCGTACAGAAAATAGGGGTTGATTTAAACTTTTTTGAAGCCAAGTGATCAAGTACATTTGTAATAAAAAGTCAATGGATCTATATCAGTTGTACTCACTGTTTTCATTTCTTGTACGTTCTAATGCAGTGGCGCTGCATGTCTCCCAAGGAAAAAAATTTGGGGAGGGGGGTGGAAGGAGAAGGCAAAAATGTCAGCATTGATGCTGCCAATTGATGCAACTTTGCGTGTGCAAGTGGCCCCTGGTCAGTGGAGATTTGGTAGATATGCATTTTTCCTAAAAACACGGTGCACTTTTTCCGGAAGGGTTGATGCAAACCTGACGTTTTTGGCATGTCTTCACTTCACGCTTCCACCTTGGCGCCCGTAAACTCTAAAGTCGCCCTTTGGGAAGCGCCTTTCCCTGGCACTTCAGAAAAAGCAAAACCAGCCAAAGCAAAACTCTGATTTCTCCTAAAGTGGTGAACTACAGCACATGATGTTTTTGCACCCTCACACGCTGTCTCCCTTCCTCCAAGGTCTGCCACTTGCTTTTCTCTAAGTTCAACAGGTCAAAGGTTTTTTTTGTTTCCTTTTTTTTTAAGTAAAATTGCCAAGTGTTTTGGATCGAAGACTTCAGCAGATCCACCGAGCTTGGATCCAACACCTTGCAGAGCACTGACATAATTATTTTTTGGTTGCTTGTTTGCTTTAAACCCAGCCCTCCCCCTTCCCTGTCCCAGGGCATATACCAAATCTGATTGACTTGTCTGTGGCAGAAGTTGTGGGAGTCAGCAGGGAGAACGATGACATTAATGTACAAGAATGCTAAAACAGGTTTACATTTTCGGGGCTCTCGTCAAGCATGAAAACTCAAAAGTACAACTAGAACCAACCAGTTTCCAATTTTCTCGGTTTTGCTAGTCCTCCAGGTAGAAAGTGAGTCTCTCTTAGGTGAGTTGGAAAGAAGGCAGTGAAGGCAAATTCCTCCACAGCTGTGCAATTTGCTCCTTCAAAAACCTGCTGCTTCCTACTGTATTGGGTGGCTTTTAGAGAGGTAGGGCTCTGCCTGAAGCGCTGGGAGTTTCTCTTTTAAAAAGACACTGTCAAGAATTTTTCATTTTTAGAAACCCAGTTTGCAGCGCTTTTTTTTCTTGCCTTTTTTTTTCTTCTTTTTTTTTTCTTTTGCTTTTTGTCAGGCTTACCCAAACTCTCCCTTTATTGTCTTACTCTCCTCCTCCGTTGGCTGCCTGCTCCTTGTTAACTCAGCTTGTGCAGCTGGAGGGTCACTGTTCCTGGTGGTGTTTGGACTATCTGGAAGAGGAGCCCAGTAGTTTGAAATTCTCAGGCTGGGCTTTTTTATATCTTTTGCACACTCATTTCTCTCCCTAAAAGTTTTACTCTTCTTGGCTTTCTCCTGTAATGTGTGAAGATAGGTGAAGGGCTCTGAATTTTTGGTGGCAGAACAGAGAAACGGGCTGCACGCAAAGTGTTGTCACAATGTTTTGACAAAACCAACGAGGTAAACAAGCGAGTTCCATTTTTATTCCTGATTCCTTCTGCTGTTGCCATCTCCTGTGCTGCTTGCAACAATGAAAGAGAGTTTCTGCCCAGAGCTTTTTTTTGTGGTTCCTTTTACTCTGCTCACTTGCACATGATTTAGCTCGCTGGCACCGCAAAATGTGCGTGGGTTGTGAGCGTGGCAAGGAGATACGTATATAGAGTTTAAAGCTAGTTAAGGTTAATTTAAATGGACTTCCAAAATTATAACCTTTTTTAAAAGCTTGTGTTACCCAGAGCCTAATCTTTGGGCCTGAAGCTCATGGCTTTAATTTTTTTTTTCTCCAAAGTGGTGTGTGTTGTGTTGGGATGGCCATCAGTGATGGCGCAGGAAGGATGCTCCTCTGGTGTGGCAGCTCTCCGGAAGCTCCGCAGCTGGAGCCGGGCTGCCTGCTCTGCTCCCAGCAGTGGCTGCCTTCCCGCTCCCGTTCGTGCCAGATGGTCCTGGGTCCGCTCTGGGAGTTTCTCTTAGCCTGCCTATCCTTCTCCTTTGCTTGTTATCTTTCCAAAGCATTTCAGTTCCTGACGGGACTGTGTGTCAGCAGCACTGCAGTCTGGGAGAGAGGCAGCTCACATAAGGGTGTGCAACAATCCCACTTCTTGTGAATTACAAGTGGGCCGTGAGGCTTTACTGGGCTGGTGCTGCTTGTTGTTAGTGCAGAACAGCTGCAGATACCAGAGAGAAGTAAAGGCCAAATCATCCCTTTGCAGGGGGTCACGGTGTTGCTTCTCCAATGGCATTCTGGATATTTTACTGCAATTTGGATGGCACAGAAGTTGCTGCTGGAGGAGCACATTGGAAGGGAAAGGATGAGCGAGTTGGCGTTTGGGCAGGTGTGGTGCTGTCACGAAGGCATTTCCTGAGCCGGCAGGCTCAGGCTGGGTGAAAAGAGTTTGTCCCAGGGGAGGAGCTCCCAGCAGTCACAGCAAAGGTGTTGTCTGTCTGGAGGGTGGGAAAAGGCTTTCGGAGCAAGGTGGGAGATTGGATGTGGCAGAGATGGATGGCCTGGGCTGCCATGCAAGTGCTTCAGCATCAGCACAGGTATGGGGGGCGGCACTTAGAGAATCCCGTGAGAGCCTGATGACGGTGGCTCTTTGTCACAAGCAGCTGAGGGGTGTCAGGCAGCTGGTCCCAGGGCATCATGGAGCAGCAGGGGCTGAGCTCCCCGGCTGGGGTAGCTCTGCTAGTTCCATCTTTGCAGTTTGGTGGCTGAAGCCAGATGAGCATTTTGTGTTTCGGAAGAGTCAAAGCATGTCGCTCCCACCTCTATAAGAGCAGTAACCGGTTGTGTAGCCTGTTTGAGGCAAAATATCACCGAAGAGGGAGAGTTGAAGTCATACAGCAAGAAACGAGGCATGTTTTCACGGAAAAATGTCAGCTGTAGATTAAGTGAAAAAAGATAAAGATAGAGGACTTTTGGCCCCACTATCTGTCTTTTGAATGTTGACTGATTAAAACAAGACAAAGTGAATGGCTGCATATCCCCGAACAATGCTTCACTGTCCCTCTGCAGATCGATACTGCTGGCGCTCCTCTACCCGGAGAGCAGATCTGGTCCTGAGCTTTTTGCTCTGGAAGGCACCATGGCCAGCCAAGATGGAGCCTGCTCAGGCTGGCCATAGTTTTGCCCACATGTGGGTGTTGTCTCATTTTGGGTGACCAGACATCACCTGGGCTGTGGCAGTATCTCTGCAGCTCAAATGGGATGTGTGGTTCGGTAGGGAAGTTCTGCTGTCCCTGTGTAATGTACCTTGGAGCAATCTCAGAGAGCAAGACCTGATACAGTTTAGGTTTAACTAAGACAAATTCTACCAACCAGTGGGGATTAGGTTTATCAGACCAAGCTAGAGCTCGCAGGAGAGTGAAATATCCAAAACACAGATAATGTAGCTGTCCGGTCCTGAGCAGGGACTACTTTGCTGTTGAACTTGGCTCTGGCTGTGCTGATGACTCTGGCCATTTCCACACCTGGTCTTGAGGCTTAGGTTCATGACATGTGGTGAACCCCTGCTCCTTTCTGGATCAGCCCATCAGCTGGGAGGGTGCTTGGTTTGAATGGGAATCTGCTGGATCTCCCCAGCAGGGAACTCGGTCTTAACTCAGACAATTCCTTGGCTTTGCTAGTGATTAGTTGGTTTGCTGTCCATCCTGACATTAGCTTTGCAAAAATACACACCTTAGCCCTTTCTGGGTCTCAGGCCGCATGGCAGACTGAGGTGCAAAGAGGACTGGCTGCAACACTGGCAGTGGGAGTTTCTGCTGAGTCTCCCTGGCTGTGGCATTGAAGCATTTTTTTCTTGAAACACTATCTTGAAATATGCAGGAAGCAAAAAAAAAAAAATCCAGCTTCATTCTTTCTCTTTGAGATTGGAGAGGTGAGAGGTGTGGATTTATATCTGCAGCAAGGAAGGATGTGCCCCTCTTGGCTGGGAAGACCTTGGAGGGAGGTGGCTGTTGCGGGAGCTGATCCAGTGCGTGCCGCTGGGAGGGCAAGTGCATGACTTGGAGAGATTTAGACAGCTTTTTGGGAAAAACCTCCTTGTGTTGAAATGTCATCCCAGTCATGATGTTGATTTCAATGGAGAATTGCTTGTGAAAGTGGCTTGCAAGCTGCATCTGAAGCCCCGTGACCGCGCTGACCCCAGTGGGTTTGGCTGTGTTACTGAACACGGTGCAGAGACCGTGCAGCAGCCCCGCGGGTGACTGCCTTGGTGCAAGAGATCGTGTCCTACTGACACACGTCAGCAGTTTTGGCTGCAAGGTGTTGCTGTCATGCTCGCAGGAAGGTCTGGGAGCTGAGCCTGGGCTCTCAGACATCATCATCATCATCATCATCATCATCATGCTCTGGATTGATGCATGGGCCAGCACTGGCACGGGGTGTTTCAGGGTGGCTGCGGGGGCTCTGCTGCGGGGCTGATCCCTCCAGCATGGTTTGAGCTCCTCTGTTTGAGCTGTGCTGATGTGGCCGGTGCTGAGATGAGGCTGGAGGAGGCTGTGTCCTTATCATACAGGCCTGGATAGTTTCTGTTGCTGAGAGCTGAGGGTCAGTAAATGAGCAATGGTCATTTTTTCTGTTACTGGTGAATGTCTTCATGTGTGTCTCAGGCTCAAATTGCCATCGAGGTTGGGACATTAGAGGTTTGGGGGGGTTTTGTTCTCACTCTGGGTAGAAAGGCAGCTATCAGAGGGCAGAACAGTGGTCGTGCATCGGGCAGGACCTCTCTGTTGGGATGTCTGGGAGCAGCACTGTCGTTTGAAAGGCAGCCACCTTGCTTTGGGTGTCTCTGTCCCCCAGCTTGGGCTTGCTCTAGTGTCTCCCTGGGGGATGCATTTTATTTCTCCGTGCTCCGTCCTGGTTGCACAATAGTGAGCACGATGTAGGCCGCTGGCTTTATTGCCCACAGTCTCCTGAGGTTTGGAACTTGCCTGGGCTCTCCTTTTCCCCAGGCATCTCGTACGGGCAGGGGAGCTCAGACCAGCAGCTCCTGGGGAGTGAGTCTGCATCGGCACATCGGTGTCAGCCGGTCCAGGCTCCTCAGAACTCACCTGGGGGTCGAGAGGTGAGCGCTGGGATTTCAGGGACCAGCTCTTCTCTCTGCCTCAGTCCAGCAGAAGCAGGTCCAGCTGGCTCACTTTTGGGCGAGCTGGGAAGGCTTGCCGATCTGTCAATACTTCAAGAAATGCCAGGGCTAGGAATCATGGAGAAAGGATTTTGTGAAATCTGGTATTTAAACCTCCCACTCGAGTGATGCTGAGGAGAGCTGGCAATGTAGCATTGGCTTATCAGGAGCTGTGTGGGCAGGTCAGCTTAAAAAAAATGTTGTGTGAGCAGCACCAGAGGTGAAGGAAAGAAGCCGGTGTCTTGTCAGGTACAGAGTTTAAATGGGGTCAGAATTTCTTTTCATTAAAAAGATTGTTTTATTTAAATAATAAATGACAGTAGGTTCACCGTTGCCAGGGGCTGCTGAAGGGCAACCAGGCAGGTCTGAGCGAAGTAGGGACTAAAGGCTTTGAATTATTTTCTGTCATTAGTAACTCTGAACTAAGCACTGCAAATTCATGTAAAAGCCATCTCTGCTTTCATGCATGCAAACAGTTTGGTTTGTGGATAGGTCTGCTGTGTTCAGAGGCTCATTCTATCTTGGAAAAAAAAAAAAGTTGGCTTCTGAGCTTCACCTGTCAATAAAAGTCTTGGAAAATGAGTCCTTGCAGGCTTCTGCAAGGCCATATGTAACTTATCTTGTCCAATGCAAGTCTCTAATTGGCGGTTTAAAGTAATTAAAAAAAAAGAATCTGTTAACGGTCAGTCTATTTTTAGTTTAAAGATGGACTTTATATGGTCATAAAGTAAAATTCCTAGCTTAATTATGGGAATCGAAGTACATTGGCTTAATTGCACAAAGAACTGCACACAAGAGTGCAGAGAGGACACGCTTTACGAGTGATCATCTGCTGATAAAATACTGTATGGAGCAACAAGTGGGGGCATTCCAGGCTCCAGAAAGCATCCTGAGGCCAGAACTGCTGAGCTGCTGGAGGAGAGATGGCATCAAATCCTCTGCAGATGGTCAGGGTTCATTCCCACCACAGCACTGGCTACCTTGCCTTGCATTTGTGGAGGCTTGAAACTGGATGGGATTAAAGGGGTGATTTATAACCAAAGCCTTGGTTGAGGAGTTGATTTGTGTTCTGGAGATGCTGCCAGGAGCTGGAGAAGCAGCTGTGGGAGGTTTGAATGGCAGAGGATTTGGTGATGGGAAATACAAGCTCCCAGTGATTAGGAGATCCATCAGATCAGAACTATTTGCCTGTTGATTGGACACATAGACCTCGAAAGGTATCAGAGTGCTTGGGGCAAGCCTGAAGCTGCCATTCTTGAAGCTGAGATACCCGAGGAGCTAAATTTGGGTGTCCAGGAAGGAGACAGAATATAGGATGTGGCAGTACCTCTTCCTAAAGTCTTGGTGTGTGCCTGGGACAAGGCTGTGACAGGGAGGTGAAGTGAGGAGCCATGACTTCACAGCGTTTCCACTTCAGCCCAGGCGTCCCCGGACTGGTGGCACGGGAAGTGGGCAGGGTTTGGGGAGGACAGACTGAGCACGGCTCGGGGAAGGCTGCGGCTGTCGGGGCGCGGGGCACGCCGAGGTTGGGAGCAGAGTTGCGTGCACGGGAGGGACAGCCGGCTTCAGGCTGTGGGCTGGAGTAAGGAGTGGGCACACCTGCACAACAGGGGGGAAACAGGAGACAGAAATAGTTGTTGTAGACTGCTCGGTGGTGCAAAAAGACCGCGGGGACAGCTGGTCTGATTGAAACGTGGTGGGAGTGATGGAAGTCAATAAGATACTGCGTTACCTGCCATTGCACTCTACTGAGCAGGTGTGTTAGGTCATAAAGGAGGAACACTGCATCTAAAAGGTTGCTGTAGAATCTGAGGAAATTGGAGTCCTGACGACCAAACAGCTGCATTTATGTTGGGTATAAATTCTGTATTTTAATGACATGGAGGTATTAAGAAGTTTTCTATTCCAGATAAGAGGAAAGTTGTGGATTTCTTTGAGCCTTGGGAGAAAAAACAGGCTCATGCATCTTCATAAACCTGTTAGAAAAAGTAAGTTCCGTTATGACCATGCTATCTAGCTGGATTGTTTGGGAAGGAACTGGCTAACATTTCGGTGAGCAAACATCTTGATTTACTTAAAGGATAATTTCTTGTAACAGTCTGGTCTAGAGTTAGCCTTCGTTTAGGACTAAAACGTAAGAACTGATTCAAGATACAATTATTGTTGAGTTGTTAAGCGGCAGTGACCAGCTGGGGGTCACTGAATTGCAGGTTCAGCATTCTCAGGGGTGGAAGGTGCTGAACTAAAAGTGAGTCTTGTATTACAAAATATTGCAGGGGCGAAGATCAGAAAAATGAAGTCCTTAGACTTGCCATAGATATGTGGGAAGGTTACAGGCATCCAGATGAGGCAGAACTCTCATGAAAGAGCAAAGAACCCTAAAACTGTTGGTAAAAGTAGTTATAAAGGAAGGGACTTCTGGAGTTCAGGAAGATTCCATCAAAGGACAGAAGTCCAGCTCTTGAGGAGCAGACTGGAAGAACCATGTGGTAGGGCAGGTAACCATGAGCAGGAAATGAAGCAGTTTAGGAGGGGCTTTGCAGAGCTGGGGCCTTGGGGAGCCAGTGGTGTCTGAGGGACATCAGAGACAGGGCTGGGGAGAAAATCTGGGTGTGCAGGACTGGAGACAGAATTCATTTCCTGCACTACTTCATGCCACTGAAGTGACTCCTCCATGTCCTTCTGGAGCACAGGGCATGTTTGAGAGCCTGCTGTCCATCACTTCATCCTTTCAGGTGAGATAAGGAGCTTCCCTCTGAAACTCAAGCGAGGCGGAGATGCTGGAGCAAAGTAGGAAATTCAGGTGGAGGAGCAACAGATGTATCAAGGGGTTTCTAAAAAGCTTGAGTCTGAAACACTAAAGGTACTAGCAAAACCAGGGCTGTCAAAAACCAGCTTAGTATTCTCCATGACTAGATAACATCCTAATGTCAGGTTATTATTTTTTTTAATTAAAGTATTAGTCAAGGCACTGGGAATTGCAGATCAGCAACCCTGAACTCCAGTTTGAGAAGGAGAAGCTGAAGTGCTGTAGCTCTGCAGTGTGTGAGAGGTGGAAAGCAATATACTTTCTGCAAAGAAAAGGGGTTGGACCAGGTGATCCCTTCCAACCCAATCCATTCTTTGATTCCATCATCGGTCTGGTTTGCTGGGGCACCTGCCAGAATGTCTGAACACATTGGCAAACAGCAGGGTAAAAAATAGGCTTATGATGAGAAGAGAAATATCATGGAGTCCTTCCTTGGTTGCAGTTGGTATTGGTCACTTGGGGAGCAAAAGGTAGACTAAAGTCTAGTTAGAGAAGGTGATTAAAGGCTTCCAAGTCTGCATCTCCAGCCTTTGAGCAAATGAGTTCCATTAAATGGTTTCATTAAACCCAAAGTTGCTGGGTAGGGAAGGGTTGATTTTCATGGAACTTTGCTGGTGGACACCACTAGGTCCAGGTTGCAAAGTCTGATCTGACGGGAGAAACAAGCCCAGAGTGCTGGGTAACATGGCATCTAGATTTCTCCTGTAAAGCAACACCCCCGATTCCTGCCTTGAGCTGGACTTGCAGGTCTGCCAGATCCCAGAGTGTGCCTGGATAGCTGATAGCGTGGGTACGTTCTGTTTTCTTGTATTTTTACCAAGAAAAAACTCTTGATTTTGAAAATGGGCAGAAAGGAAGGAGTAGGGACAGAGGTCTGGGCAGCATCTTCCAGCTCTTGTCTAGGTCTGTCCTTGAGGGAGGGTTGTTGGTGTGTGTGCCTGTGCAGACCTGCGTTAAATCTCTTCCCAAGAGAGCCAGGAGGACCCACAGGTAACTGGTGTCAGCCAGAGCAACCTTTGGCTGCTCTGGCTTAGTTTTAGGCTTCTTAAAAGTCTAGGAGTCATGGCAGATACCCTGGCTTCTCCCACCTTCCCTGTCTCCAGCAGATCACGGTACCAAAGAGTGAGTGCTTTGATAAGCTGTTGGAGTTTGCAATAGAAGCAGGATAACTGCAGGCACTGCGAGGCTTTCAGTCAGAGTTTATGTTTCAAGACAAGGAGCAGAGTGGTTGGGTTATATTGGAGAAGTGACCCCAGCCTGGCTATGGCTGGAAAATTGAGAAGAGCGTGATAAGGTCTGGTTCTGTGAGCATGGGGACATGTGAGGCAACAGGCAGTGGGGGGAAAAAGCAATTTTTAATGCTCCGTCAGTATGCCAGGCTGTAAGTGAATTGCTCATTCAGGAAGAAGAGCTCAGACTCTGGCAGCAGAGCAAATGAAGTGAAGGTGTGTAGCCTGCCACAGGAACCCTGCACATAACAGGTGTAGGTGCAGCTCTGTGAGGCTGCTGAGCAGGAGCTCCTCTGTTCCACAGCTCGTTAGACCCCCACAGTGCCCCTGTGCTGCTCTCCCTGGTAATCGGGTGGTTGTCACTGGCACAACCTTTGTCCCTACCCCTAGAAATCCATTAGATTGCTCACTTCTAATTGAATTATACCAGCTGACTTTGAAGTACTCGATATAAAACCGTCGTGGTATGCTTGCATGATAGTTATTTGATGTAAGAAACAATTTCTTGTGCTCTCTCTTTAGGAATTTGGGCTTTGAGTTTCACTGAGGTGTGTTGTTCGTACCCAACTGCACAGGATCAGGCCCATCTCTGTTTTAAAATGTATTTCACATCAGCGTTTAGAAATGTTCTAGGAAACAAATTAGAGGATCGAGTTGTCTGTCACAAGCTCAGATGATCATAGCGACTTGTGCTAAAGGCTCTGTCCTTGTAGAGACCTGCACGGCTGCTTTGTGTAACTGCTGTCAGAGCTCTGGCGTTCTGGTCATAGTGTTTTTTAATAAGTGTACTGAGTATACTCGCCTTTAAATCCTGTTAGGTACCGATAATTATCACTGGTATTCTGTACATTAGCTCTGTACTAGCATTCACACTGGACTAGGCTTAATAGCGTGAGTGACAAAGATGACTTGAAAAAGGAAAATTAATTTATACCCTTTTCGTGTGGTTCTAACCCGTGTCGTGGGTGGTTTGTAGAAGTACCAGAAGTGCTACAACTGTCTTCCCCCTTTTACTTGCTGCGATTCTCTGCAGGAGAACATACAGATTTAACTCTGTTTTTGCATCCTTTGGAGACACTGAGATATTATCGTGGTGAGGTCCATGGAAATACCCAGACAAGCTGGGCCCTCACACAGAGATAAGGCATCTTTTCCATTTGTTGTTTTTTCTTCTGCTGTCCATCTGCCAAGCTTTTTTTCTTTTTTTTTTTTTTTAATGTAAAAATGTTATTCCCTCATCTGTCAGTGCAACATCCTCTAGGATATTTGTGGTCTTCCAGGAAAGGTAGACAGGACTGGAATAACTAATGCCAAAAATTGCCCATGGCAAGGGAGGGAAATCCTTGGTTTCAAGACAAACCCCATCCAGACTTTTTTCAGACGCCCCGCAGCACACCACAAGGGTATAAATCCCGACTTTTTCTTTTCCAGGTGATCTTTAAGGCCAAGTAGCAGAGGGCAGGGTTTTGCCCTCCAGCGGGGTTCCGGTGCCGCGTGGCATCCGCGCTGTCCCGCAGGTCCGAGCCCCCGGCACCCCGGCATTTAGGGAGCTCCATGGGGTTGGCTTTCACCATGTCCTCAATTTGGATCCCCAGGGCAGAAAAATTAGGACTTTCTCAGTTAAAGAAAAAACCAAAAGTGAAGTAAAATCTCTGGAGAGTTGTGTTTCCCCACAGCAGTGACGGCCCCTCAGCACCCACTTCTGTTCAGCCAGGACCCCCGGGTCAGTCCTGCTGGGTTTTTAGCCATCTTGACCTCATGTTTGCAAATATTATTGGTAATATAATGCTCTATGTACAAATGTCTGTGTGGCTCATGTGTATGTTTCTGTGGTTCAAGTCAGCCACAGACTTCTGGAATTTCATTGTACTTTGGTTAAATGTTGGACTTTTAACTCTTCTACTGTATGGCTTCTTGATTTCTCTTGTCCAATGTGGACCAACTCTATTTTTGGAAATAAATAAGCATGTAAATAAAATGAATGGGTTTATGCCACTTACAAGAAAATGCTTTATTTAAAATATACACTCAGTCTTGTATATTTTATGGTATCTCAGGGAGCAGCCGAGGCTCAGGCCCCAGCAGCCTTGTGCTGAGATACCATATTATGTACAAATTCACTTCCAAGTGCTTTTGGAAGCAGACTTCCCATCTCCTGAGCCAAACCCCCGTAGGACCAGCCTTGCGGAGGAGGGAGGGGGGAATCCAGAAACACGTAGTTTAAGGGGAGTAAAGGAAAGAAACACGGCTTTCCTCTCAACACAAGGCTTCTGGTTTGAGGTGTCCGGGTGCCAGAGACATGGCCGGGTGCAGGGATGCCATGGGTCCTGCCTGGGAGCACGTGGAGATCAGGAGCACGATGACATCTCTTTTTTTTTATTTTTTTTTATTTTTTTTTTAAATTCTCCATATAAACCAATATTTACCAGTAATCCTGTGTTTCTGTTTTTGTTTTTTGGCAGACTTTTACCAGTAAATATCGGTTTATTCCTGAAACCAGAAGCCCTAAACATACCTTTGTTTATAAGGTCAGTTGGCATTTTGTCTCTCTCATTCCCCGCTCCCCCCCAGTACAACCCAGCAGGTGGTTGAAAGGTACCGAGTTCTCTTTCTAGTTTTCCTGCTCTGCATCTCTGGGAACTGGAGCCCGCAGGACCTAGAGCCTTCTGTTGGTAATGTAGATCCGAGTTTACAAATTATTCTTTTACCATTTTAAATCCTGCTTTTAAGGACAGAGGTGTTCCCGCCTGCCCACCACGGGAACTGGTAGAAACCCCTAAATTGCTCCTCCTCTCTGAAGCCTGCGGGTAGGTCTCTCACTAGCATCTTCAGGCTTGGGGCTGAGAAAATAATTTATCCCAGAATATACTCTAAAAACTGCCATTTCTGGTTTACAGAGAGCAGGACTGGGGGAGGGAAGGGAGGGAAAGGAGTTTGAAACTTACTTTTCCCCCATTTTTTTCTAGAAAGCAAATGTGACATGGGGAGGAGGAGAGAATGTGAACGTGGCCCTTCCTAAACTCATTGTAAACTCTTCCTCCGAGGCTGGGAAAAAGGGCAAGTGAAAGATCTGATCCTTAAAAGGACATCACTGGGTGTCTGAGACCCCAAAGGCAGCTGGCGATTTTTAAGGACTCAAATTGCTTTTGGTTTATCCCAAGACAAATTGACTTGGGAGTGTTGAAGCCTCCTTTTTCCCGACAAGTACTTGCCACCCAAACACTGCATGCTTTGTTAATACCCCAGAAACAGAGAACCTGACGAGGGATAGAAAATGAGTTGACAACACGGTCCCAGCCAATTTTTTTCTCCCGAGAAAACAAAATGCAAAAAAAATCCCCAAACCAAAACCCATCCCTGACCCCCAAAAAAACATAACCTCCTAAAAAAGCAGGTCAAAGAGGATCTCAAATGCCCAGTCTGGTTTTGTTGTACGTGGGTGACATGGGTGTTTTTGGCATAGCTGCAGCCCAACTATGTCCCTTTAAGGAGCACCGTGGCTCGTTTCCTCCTCACCAACCCCAAGGCGAGGGTTTTGCCGTTCCTGAGAGCAGATCGAAGCTCCTGCAGCCTTAGTTGGAGTCCAGAATGAGGGGAGCCCTTCCAGCTGTGCACTTTGAGCTGAAAACTACCTTTCCTCCCCTTTTGCAGCCTGGGTGGTTCTGATTGCTGGCAGTTCTGTAATACAACCTTAATCTGAGCAGTTGAGGCTGGTCCTACCTTATCTTCAGACGTCTTGCGGAGGACTCCTGTTACCAGTTTGGTACTCAAAAGCTACACCCCACCACCAGAAGTCACTTTTTGTTTTTTCCAAAGGCAGTGATAGCTCACCCTCTCTAGCTCTAATGGAAAACCTGATAATTGCAATGCAACTTTCTAATAAATTGTTCATATATTCATAATTCCGTTGCAATCCCAAATTGGAGAAGAGATCTGTTAAAGGTATATATTAGTCTAGATTTTTCTTATTGTAAATACTGTAATTTTATAATACTGTCAATATTTTATTAACTTAGAAATATTTAACAGAGTTTAATCTATGGTAGTTGATTTATTTATAGGTTTATGTTGCAGCCAATTACATTCTAATGTAAGATTAACTTTCAGCATGTAAACTTTGAGTGAATATATCTTTGGAAAGATTAAGAGAGAAAACTTTCCCTCTTAATCTGTAGTATTTATCCCCAATTCCCAGTTGGGAATTATTTAACGAAATATTAGGAGGTTTTGAGAGCTCATGAATCTAATAACTGCAGTTGGATTTGAAAATTTGAATTTTGAGATGTACCTGGCTCTTTGACCCTGTGAACAAGTTCGTTTCAGTACCTGACCTCTCCAGCACAGAAGTCTTTATTTTGAGCAAAGGGACACTGTCAGATCAATTTTAGTTTCTTGCTTTTGGGGGCGGGGGGGAAAAAACCACAAAATGCAGCCCTGTGGCATGCGTGTTAATTCCTTTTGGATCGCAAGGGGAACAGCTCCTCTCCTGAGGGTTTGGGTCCCTGGCCAGAGCAGCTCCATCCCTGCAGCCGGGCGGGGCAGAACTCCGGCCGCTCCGAGGGGTCTGGGCAGCCGCGGTGTTCCCGCAGTCCCCGGCCCCGGCCCCGGCTGCAGTCGGAGCTCGGGGAGATGGGCAAAAGTGCACAAAGTCTAAAACTTGACAATTTTTGACCAAAGTGTTTGCTTTTTAAAAATTGAAATATCTCTCTCTCTCTTTTCACCTGATGGTGTCCCTTTAGCATCATAAAGATGTTCATGTTCTCTGAAAACCATGAGAATTATTTTCTTTTCAAGGCAGGGGAGAATTGGTCTGTCATGTGTTTGCAACGCAACTTGCATAAAAATACCAAAAATATCTTGAGGGTTTTCACAGGCGTTGGTATTTTTTGAGTGTAAAAGTTAATCTTGATTAGAGATGTGCCAATCTTTACTGCTTTCCTGTAGTGTTGTTACACTTAGGCATTTCAGTTCACTTACAAATATATACTGTAACAGTATACTTTGTACAGATTTATTTAAAATTTATTTGAAAACTGAAATAAAGTAGGCAGAAAATAAAGATATTTATTTTTCATTTGACTATGTAAGAAGGTATCATTCTTTTGGTTTTAGTGCACTGGTGTACCAAGCCTCAGAACCACTGCTTTCTCCAGCTCATAGGATGCTTTTCCAGACTGTGGATACGTGTATGTGTACTGCTGTGTTGATAAGTAAATGCCAACGATGGAGTTCGTTGCTTTTATACATCCCAAAGAGAAGTTCTCCACCGTTCACTGTCTGTTTTCTGACCGAAAAGGCGTGTGTTTGTGAACAGTGTTCACGCGAGCTCTGCCATCCCACCCTCACATCAGCTCACACCAATGCCAGGATGGGAGGAGTTGCCTGCGTACCTTCCCCAAAACACCCCGGGCCGCAGTGGCATCGTCAGGGAGCAGTTCAAACCTGTGTCCTTTGGGCTTTGTGTAAAGCAAATGCAGAACAAGAAAAATCGAGATGTTAAATCCATTAGAAAACCAATTCCTTATTGTACAGTAGTATGGAGATCTCTAGTCAACCTGCCATTAATAATAGATTCTTATTTTTTGAATGATCTATTTAAAAGAACAGCAAGCATTGTATTTGCTAGTAAATCTGAAGTGTTTACATGGAATTACTAAATAAATTATTTGATCTAAGATGGCTCTTATCAGTGCTGATTTTTAATAATGGAAATTCGCTTTGGCAGCTGCTTTTTTAGTTCGTGCTGTTCTTTAAAATCTTCCAAAGCAGGTTTTTTTTTTTCACTGCATCCTTGTGGTTCAAATTAGGTTCTGAGGAAGAGGCAGAGCACGCCTCTCCCCGCGAGGCCTGACAGGAGTGCTAGCTCACGTTTTCCAACCCCTTCCATGAGGCTGTCCCTTCACACCCCAAACAGCTGAGACAGAGCAGGATGCTCTGCGCCCAAAGCCCTGCGGTGCTCACCGGGCCGAGGCCCGGAGCCTGCAGAGACAGGACATGGGTTTTTAGCAGAAAGCATTGAGATAGAAGTAAAACATCATCCTCTGAGGTAATGAGTTGTAAAACTCAGTTCCAGCGAGGCTTGGTCCTGCTTCCTGCTGTTCCAAGGCTGCCGGAACACCCTGTGCCCCTGCTCAGGGCCTGTGGGTCCGCGGGCAGTCGCCAGAGGCTGAAGCAGAGGAGGGCTTTGGCTCATCACCAAGACCAAAGGCAAATTCAGAGAGTCCCACCCCTTCCAAGCCCCGAGGGCCGCTCTGTGGCGTGGGGGACCCGGCCGTGCAGCCCGCCCAGCTCCCTGGAGCTCCGGGGCTGGAGGAGCGGCGGGCAGATGCTACCCTGCCTTGGGGCTCCTGCCCAGGGTGGAGGGGCTGCAGATGGAGAGAGAGGCTGGATGCAGAAATCCCTGTACCGGGAGCAGCAGGAAGAGCAGGCAGGCGTTGCAAGTGCCGAGTCTGGCCACACCGTGTCCCCCTCTAAGCGCCGCAGACGCCGCTTCTGTGCCCAAACCTGGGGAAAATGAAAGTATCAATAATGCACCTGTCCCCGCAGTCCCCGCTGCCAGCCTGGCGCGGACGAGCGAGCGCTGAGTCACCCCATGTTTAATTCAATGCTCTCAGCGCCAGAGCCCTGGCTACAAACCCATCCAGGGCTCACATTCTGCGCTAGCTGAAGTTCTTGTTGGACGTGGATTTCACGCTTCGTGTTCGGGGCGGGATTCCCGTCCCACCCCACGCTCGCTCCGCTGGCCGGGGAGGGGTGAGCCCGCACCCTGCTCATGCACATGGACAGCGTCTCCCCCAGCCTGCCCCTGCCCTCTCCCCTCACCCTAGCTGGTTTGGAAAGGTTTGAGATATCCGTCCCTAGGCCCTGCAGCACCACCCCAGCTCTCCCTGAGCCTTTCACCCCAGCAGCTCACCCATTAGACCCCTCTGTTTCCACTGGAAATTATTCTGTTCTCACTTATTCCCCCGAATAGCATATTTACACACAACTCTATCTCCTTTGTGAGCTAGCCCGTGGTTATGAGCAGTATATTCCTAGAAATTTGCTTTCTGGTTCGGGGGGAATTGAGCACACTGATGAAATGGCTCCATTTGCCTGAGTAACATCAGGAAACTTATCTGGGCCAGATGCTTCTCCAAGCTGATCCCCCCTGGCCAACGGTTGGTTCTTGAGAAGAAGCAGGAAACAGCTGCTCTACACCTTGCCAAGCCATGAAAGGCCCTTATTTTGGAAGAAAATACTTCCTCTTTAGCTTAATTTCCCACTCCAAACCCAACACTCTCTTTATAGCACACGGGTACAACCCTCAGCATCGATCCTGCTGCCTCTCATGTCTCCACTGCTCATTTTAATGCTTAAAGCAAAAACCAAACTGAAACGTCAGACAAAAACACTGGTCACAAAGTTTTGGGGTTAATAATTGCTCAAATTTGTTTGTAGTGGATGGGGCAATGCTCCAGTAACTCAGATATGGAGCATCCTGAGCTGGCCTTGCCTCACAGGATGGCTCCAAACCAAAGCAATTCCTTCCATGCTGGTTTGCTTGGCATTGCAGAGAACCTGTGACTTTTCTGGGAATTGCCTGAAGTAGGTTATTCAAGATAAAAAGAAATGCCCCAGGGTGGCATTCCTGACCTAGGGAAACAGAGAAGGTATTTTTGCTGCTTCCACCACTGCTGCTCACATGCAGAAGTGACTCAAAAGCCAACTGGTAGCTGCCCAATCCTTCCCAGTCCTGCCATGTGGGTGATGGGAATAAAGACTGCTCTGGATTTCCAGGAATGCATATTTGCAATGAAGAGGCATAGATATGAACTCAATCCATCTCCTAAAAGCTTCCCTTTCAACCCAGCAGAGCATTGGAACTGCAAAAGGAATACTTGAATTATTTTGTCCCCGATTTGTTTCTCCAAGTCTAAAATATGGAGATGCTGAAAGTGGGAATTTTACAACATACCCAACACTCAAGTTGGCCTGGGAATCAAAAGCTGTGGCAAGGACAGAGGGTGATTTCTGCTGCCAGGCAAGGAGGAGGGCAGCGTGACTCTTGGGGAGCCATTGCTCTGCACCCCTGGGCAAGCTGGGACACAGACGTGTCCGGCTGCTCCGGAGCCTTCGGAGGCAGCTGCCTGTCCCCGGGCTGCTGTCAGGCAGGGCCTGCCGGGGAAACTGTCTCCATGAGACAGCCAAAGCTCAGTGCCAAGGGATGTCTGGAAGAGCCTGACCCTGACAATGCCGTGGGAGGGCCGTAAACACAGAGGGAAAGAGGAGGGGGCTGGTTCTGAACAGCAGAGCCCAGCTCAGCCCTACTGACCCTACAACAGACGCTTGCTTCCCTGTGCCTCCCTTCTCTCTTCCTCCCAGAGTTGTCTCCCTGAGCCAGCCTGCATCCATCACAGCCTGAGCAAACGCTTCCAGGACTGACCAGAAGGACTGAACTGTACTAAAACCAGGAGCAGGAGATGCCCAAAGTGCCTCTCCCTGCCCTTCCGTGTGAGATGGACAGTAACAATGGCTGTAACGTCCAGCACAGCTCACAGCCCGCAAGGACTCCCAGCTGAGGCTGTACATCTTGGTCATGGAATGAAGCTGCAGTGTGTCTCCCAGGAATGGTCACGGAAAAGCACCTTGCCACGCTTTGCATGCTGCACCGGCTGAGGGATGGAATGACATCCTGGCCATCACAGGGGCAGTCAGTGGCCCAGTGTAGCTGCTGGGCTCCTGTAAGCACAGGAGGAGCTGCTTCACTCCAGAGCAAGCAATTCCTGCTCTTAGAGGGTCCCTAAAGCTTTTATGAGTGAGGGAGGTCAGATGTGCCCCCACCAGCTGGTGATGCTCCCCCTCACTTTGCCAGTCAGCGAATCTATCCCAAGATAATCCCAGGCAGCTGAAAGATCCTGTTGCTCCTCAAAACAATCACCTCTAGCAGCAATAGAGGAGCTGTGGCTGCTCCATCCGTGGGAGTGTTCCAGGCCAGGTTGGATGGGGCTTGGAGCAGCCTGGTCTAGAGGAAGATGTCCCTGCCCATGGCAGGGAGGTGGAGCAAGATGAATTGAAGGGCCCCTTCCAAACCCAAACCATTCCATGATTCCATGAATAGCAACAGCTTTCCCTCCAGCTGGTGCTTCCCCCCCGCCCTGTGAGGGCTTGCCCTGGCTCACAGCAAACGCTGATGTCCCCTCAGACTTTGTGACCAACACGGTGCTTTGACCACAGGCTGCAAGACAGGAGTGGGCACCCAAAGCCCCACAGCCCAGACCTGTGGTGGAGGTGCAGCACGAGGGGGCTGCAGGCACCTCCTCACCGTGCTAAGCACTCTGAAAGTAGCATCGTGTGCAGGATGAGCTGAGCCCCACGTGGGGAGCAGCAGGGATGCAGAGAGTCCCTGTGCACAGCTTTGGTGCCCTCTGGCCCTGCTTCTCCTCCCAATAGCCCGTGGCACTAAGTGCCCCTCATCTGGCATTTTCTGTGCTGAATTTCCCTTCATTTTCAGCCTGCAGCTCGAGGATTGCTCAGCAGGCTGCTGCTTCTCTGTGATGGAATTAGTGACAGTGGGGACAGCAATAGTAATTATTCAGTGACCTAGAAATGACCTTTTGATTTTAAAAATCCATGGCTCTACTAAGGGCTAAACATTCATGAACCTAAAGAAGCTCCTGAAGCACCAACATTTGGGCAATAGCAAAACTCCTGGGAAAGGTGATCAAGGAGGGAGCAGCCCCAGGAAGTGTCTCAGGGAGTGAAGGATCCTGCCTGGAACCAGGACACGCTCCCTTGGAGCCCTGCTGGTGTCACAGCCAGGGGACTGCCCCTGTGCCTCCATGGGCCGTGGTGTCCCTGTCCAAGAGCTAGGACACAAGGATCCCTGGCATGGCCTGCAAGAGCCGCCTGTCCATGGCTTTCTGGGAAGTGGGAGGGATTACCCAGTCCATCCCCCAAAACAGCTGTGGGCACATGGCCATTAGATATGGAACTGCTGGTGGCCACCACCACTGCCCCATTTGCCAGTCTTACGGCCGCCAAACCTTGCTGCCTGTGCGTTGGCACAAAGCTGGCACCACCCTTGGCCCCAGCAGGAGATGCCACGAGGAACGGGCAGGAAAGAGACCTTCTCAGCTCCCATGGTCTCTCGGTCTGCTTCCAGACCACCAGCTCCCAGTGCCACGGAACTGGGAACGTGCTGGGCAGGGTGTCCCGAGCTGTGCTGGCCTTCACGCAGACTCGCTCCCTGCAGCATGGGCTTCTGCCCTGGTTTTGGCCATGGTGGGTAGCGGGATGCCTGATGAGCTTTTAGGAGACCTCACCTGCTACCGGAGCCCCTCTGGGGAGGAGGAGATGAACCTCGGACTGGGGAACTGGTGACATATGTGTCTCCCAGTTGTTCAGCCCCTACAGAAAGGGAAACCTCAGTGTCCCAGGGATGGGTCAGGAAGCCAGAGGAAGGACAAATTTCTAGTGCTCTTTTTCACTTCATACCACAAATGTCCCCAGTGAGGCTCCTCGTGGACTGCTGGGCCAGCACCCCAGCTCACCTCTAAGCCTCAGCCCAGTCCTGCCAGGAGCATGGGCAGGTCAGGTCCTTGCCAAACGAGCAGAGTGGGCGGCTCCCAAAGTCCCGTGCAGGTGGTTGGAAAGGTGCAGCCTGAGCCCTGGCAATGGGCAGACACCCACAGACACTGCCTGGGAACTGGGAACGCTGGACCTCGGTGAAGGGACCACTGCTGGGTGAAGCTGGGTGCACCTCCCAGCCTCTTCAGAAACTGGTGCCTGAGGAAGAGGAGGATGAGGAAGGCAGTGCAGTGCTGGGCCCCTCTGGTGAGGAGCTGGGTTGGGGCCCCACTTCAGTCAGAGCAGAACTGGCTTTTTGCCTTTTTCACCTTCCAGTTGTGCCCCCTGAGGTCTTTCTGCCCAGAGAGATCCTTGACACGAAACGGGAATCAGTGATTCAGAAAAATACAAACCATCTGTGGAGCAACGTCACGGCAGAGACCACGTCACACATGTGAGCCCTCGGCAGACCTTGGGCAAAAGCAGAGTTAGCTGCAATTTTTTTTAATGACACTGCTATTTTGAAAGGAATAACTCATATAATAATAATAATAATAATAATAATAATAATAATAATAATAATTGCTTCCTGTGCACGCCCAGCACGTGGGCTTTGAGCTCAAGTAGAATATTAATAGTAATTATTTACAGCCCCTCTGACAGCAGCCAGTGCCAGGAGGGGACACCCACCGGTATCAGCCCAGGGCAGCAGGCTGTGCCTCTGCCCTGTCCCTCCACACCTATATTTCACCAGCCAAGCCTTTGCTCAGCACCTTTCCTTCACCTAAGAGGTCTCCAGGGCTGTCCTGGGGCTCAGGGACTATCCCTGATCCCTCAAGACTATCACTGATCCCTCCACGAGGCTGCAGGAAGCATTTTCCCGGGGTGGAGCCATGTCCCAGTATCTGACCAAGAAGCTTGGCTACAAAATGCTTCTCTGTGTATTCTAGAAAAGCTGATTTCCTGCTCAGAACAATGTGGTGATTCTCACCCAATGTCCCCGCAGGAGCATTTGGCTTAAACAGCTGTGAGATGAGGTAAAAAGCTGGTTTTCCCCTCGCTTTAGCAGGCAATCCTGAGCAAGCCATGTGCAAACCCAGCATTCCTCACCTCAGCACAGGGTGCCCCAGGAAGACGTGGAGAGGAAAGGAAAGGTCTGGGTTGGGGGGTGAGAGGAGATGGAGGCAACCCGGGGCTTTGGTTCTCCCAAACGTCGGAGAAGGGAAGAGACGACCAGCAGGTCCTGCCCTCCAACCCCTGGCAACCTCTGCAGGGTTCCCTGCCCTCACCTCCTGACCTTTGGCAGCCGGATTTAGCCCTCCTAAGGTGCCTGTGTCTTTTCTGACTGTTTCCTTTCATCTTTTCTTTAATCCTTTTCTTTTTTCTGTCTTTTAAATCTTTTTCTCCAATTTCAGCATCTCTAAAGGATGAGTGAAGCCAGCTGCTGTGAGCTCTGCTGTCAAACAGATATTTACTAAGCACCAAACCACACTGTTGTGAGTATTGAAAAAATACATATCAGAGCTTTTCAGGTCTCTAATCCAGCCAAGCACAAAGGATTTGGGGATTTCAGCAGTTCCTGGGCAGTCCTGAGCTCTTCCTCCAGCCAGTCAGACAAAACCACGAGCGCAAAGATCCGCCGAAGTTGTGTCCAAACCCAAAAGCATCCAAATGAAACCATCACTACGCCTTCCCTGCGCCTGGTTTCCCAACACCTCCTGACAGGAATGGGGCCTTCTTTTCGTTTCCCACCTGATTTTGGCTGGCACAGAGGTTTCTCATCGGTGCATGAAGACCACACGTGCTGCGAAGGCTTCAGCCCATCAAAATGACCCCAGCCCAAATGCGATGCACTTTAATTCCGCCCAGAGCTCCCACCTCTCCCTGACATGCTGAATGGCTGTGAGATTAAATAAAATGCTCGTTTTCTAAAATAAAGCCCAGAGAAAAGTACAAATCCATTTACAAGATTTATGTTTGATGCAATCAGGCTCCAAGCCTGGGGAGGTGGAGGTGATAACACTTTCCTGTGCAGCCTATTCAACTAATCAGCTATAAAATACTGTGGGTTTAGTGGACAATTCTCTAGGAGTTGCACTGGCATTCACAAAAACCAGGTTCTTCTCCCAGAGGGTGGTGGGGCACTGCCCAGGCTCCCCAGGGCAGTGGTCATGACCCCAAGCCTGACAGAGCTCAAGGAGCTCTGGGAAAACACTCTCAGGCCCAGGGTGGCATTGTTGGTGTGCCCTGTGCAAGGCCAGGAGTTGGATTTGATGATCCTTGCGGGTCCCTTCCAGCTCAGCACGTTCTGTGATTCTATGATTCTATGATGTATTATTTTCACAATGGTTCTTACGTCCTTCTTGGCTGAGGGCTCCTCTCTGTCTCTCCTGGGCTTGTTTCCAGGGAAGCAGGGCATCTCTCCCAGGAGCATCCTGTCCCTCTCAGTGCCACCCCAGCTCGCTCCTCCAGAGGGTAGGACAGCTTTAACAAATGTGTCTGTCTGCTGAGACCTCTCTTGCACCAATTCCCAGTGGGGTTTAACATCCTGAGGACCTGCGGAGCCAGGAGCAGGGGCAGGCAGTGCCAGCACCCTGTGCCCACCAGCCTTATGGCTTCAGCCCCCCGACTTGGGGGGCTTGGATGGCTCCGGGGGGCGTGGAAAGGGCAGGGCTGCCCAGCAGTGCCCCTACAGTCCCGTTCTGCCAGCAGTGGTCAGAGACCCCATAATATCACTCTCAGTATCTGGTTCTAGAGAACAACCACAACTGCCTGGGCAGCACACCTGCAGCAAACCAGGCACCCCCAGGAAAGCTAAGATGCACAAGAAGCCCCCTAAACTGAAACCCCTAAGGGCAGGTCCTCCAGGACAACGGGTTGGAGCCCCAGATTCACCCTCTGACTTTGCTGCCCGGACGGGGGGAGCTGCCTCAGGAGGAAATGGGCCCAGCACGCAGCGTGATGGGGCAAGGACAAGGCACGGGGAAGCAGAGACAAGGCACTGTCAAAAGAGACACTAATTAGTGCTAATTGCAAATAATCAGCCGAACCTAAGAGCGTGAGGGAACCCAGTCCTGGCACAGGCAACAGCCCTGGCTGGAGTGAGGAGGGCACGTGCCAGCAGGTCGTGATGGGAGAACCCCCGAGATGGGGACCCCACTGCCTCCCCACACCGTCACTGCTCTTCCCATACCCCAGCCAGCCAGAAGTGCCCACGTGCTGCAGCACACAGGGCTCCTCAAACTGCTCTCCTGTGTCCCCTGGAAGCAATTCCCAAGGATAGAGGGTTCATATTACTCATCTTGGGAAATCCTGCTGCAAAGCCCAGGACGGGCCTCTGCCTACTCCAAAGGCAGGAGAATCACTGGGAAGATGATCCCAGGACAAGCTGGGAGATGCCACATCATAAAGCAAGCCTTGTTCCTGTCCTCCCAGCACCCTGGGCCCACCCAGCTGAGATTCTCAGGGCACAGGGTGCTGGGAGGATTCTCCTGTGAGGCCCTGGGACCCCTTTTCTCCTTGCAGGGTTAAACCCATTTTCTCTAGATATTTGCAGGAGTCACTAACATTACCAACACAGCACCAGCTTTCTGTTGCCTGCAGTCAGCTTTTCCTCTCTAGAGGCCCTCCCTCAGTTCTCCACCACCTACACCTGCAGCACTCCCAGCTCTCGCTGCTTTGGCCCCGGAATCCTCATGAAGCTCTTCATGCTCAGAGCAGATCTCCAAGCATGGCACCGTCACCCCGGATAAGTCCCCACCTCCCACATCCTACCCTGAGCCCCAGGGTGCCTCAGAGAGGCACCCTGGTCATGCACAGGGTGCTGTGGCTTGCTCTCAGCACCAGGATGGAAGTTGTTCTCCTCCATCCTCGTGAAGTGGTTCTCCATCTTCATTACCTGGCTGTCCTCACGCCTGCAGTGCGTGGCTGTCTTCACTCCTGCAGGCTTTTTTTGGCACCCACCCAAATCCTGCACAGTTCCCTCCCTACCCATTCCCTGCAAATTTCCCCAGAATACACGTAATATTCCTATCTCTGCCTAGCTCTGGAATACAAAGCAGGGCACGGATGTGCCAGGTGAGTGCCACAGCAGGTGCTGAGCCAGGATCCCTGCCAGGGCTGTGACTCTTGTCTCAGCACTTGCAGTGGGGAGCAGACAGGACAGATCTGCAGCGAGCAGGATGGAGTGTGAACAGTGTTCTTTGCCCTGTGCCAGGCAGGCCCTGTGGGTACCACACAGGTCAGGCTCTGGTGGTGCACTGCTCACCTCGCTGGACTAGGCGGGGTGGAGACCCCTTGGCAGACCCCTCTGAAAGGGTCTGAAAGAAAAGTTCAATCCTCTGTGTCCTGCTAGTAAACTCCCATTCATGCATGACTTCTCAAATGCCTTTTGAGTGCTTTCCTTTGCTTTCTGTGCCAGCAATGACTCAGGCTTAGATGTGCATTGTCAGGCAATCCGGAGCTGGCGTCTCGCTAGGAAACACCATTTGTTCAGCAAGAGCAATATCTAAGTGCCCTCTGGTGGTAACTCCCCGTGCCGCTGCTGGGATTTCCTCCTCTCCCTTCTGCCCGAGGTCCCCCTGGGATCTTCCCTGGGCCATCAGTGCCGGTGGCTGGACAGTCCCTGCTCTGCCAGCCCCCGCTCACTCACCGGCGTTTCCCACCCCGCTTCACTGCCAGGTTCTGCAGCAGAATCCTCAGCGCGTCCCCGATTCCATCCCTGCCGCAGGCCAGGACAGCCCCGGAGCTGAGCACTTGGCCTAGATTGCTGCCCACGTGTCAGCTCATCCGTCCTGCCCGGCCCCATCCGGCAGCAGAACTGCCTCGGCTCAGGATGCTCGGGCACTGTCACAGTCCCTGTCCTTCCCCACCCGCGCTGGAATTTCAGCCAATTTGAGTAAAAACTGGTATGTGTGAGATATCAGGGTGACTCCGTCCCCCTGTGCTGCATGAAAAGGGGTGGCCAGGCGGGAGAACGACCCCGAAAGCTGCTCCCCCAGCGCGGAAAGGCTGCAGCGACAGTTCAGCCGAGGTACGAGCCCCCAGAGGCGCCGCAGAAAACCGGTTTTATAACACTGCTTTTCCTGAAACTCCTTCTGCAACTCACTGCTCTATTTAATTGCTACAAAATACCTTACAGTGCCATTAGGTTTTCCTTAGGAAAAAGCACTGGAAATAACCTGCACAGGAGCTTCAAGTGCTGGCAGGGAGAAGGGGGATATGACGAAGAAAATATGTGTCATGTCCACAGCTGGATCAAAATCCAGTCTGGACATTTCCTTAAGCAGGCATTTTTAACTACGAGGTTGTGCCACCCACCTCCCCTGGCACATCTACACTGCCTCTTCCTGCTCTGCTCCACGAGAGGGGCAGAAGGAGGAAATGCAAAGCAAGAGGGAGGCTAAGGGGGAATATGCCCCCGGTCTGGGATCCTGCAGACCCCGGGCAGATGTTGGAGGTGTGCTGGTGGGATGGAGCATCCCGGGGGCCGCCTCCTGCCCCAGGGGCACAGAGGGGCTGCAGCCAGGCACAGAGAGCCACCAGCCCCTTCACCCACCCGCACGTGTGCGCTCACGTTTAAATTGCACAATCCGAGCCCCTGTGCGCATCCCTCCCTCCTCTCTCACACCAACCCCTACGGGAAATGTTCTCACCGCCCCCAGCTCAGCCCCCGAGGTGGCAGTGGCCACCCAAGCCTCCACTCGGGAAGGCGCAGAGCTGTCACCTGTGGGTCACGCATCACTGTGGGCTGGTTTGCCAGCGAAAGGAGGAGTGACCCTTCCTGTCCGCCCTTGCTCTGCCAGGAGCTTTCATCCTGCAGGAAGGAATTGGCTGCCTGAAAGCCTCCTAAATTAGGGGCAAGGCTGACAATGCTTCACTTCTGTGCGCGCTGCTCCTGGCACTCAGATGAGATGCTCACATGAAATGTGTGTGTGTGTGTGTGAAGTACCAGCCCAAAGCTGCCCAAAGCTGACCTCTAATTTGTCTTTCAGCCAGCTCAACAAACTCTCTGTGTCCCACAGGAGTAGCTCAGCTCACAGCAGCTCTGAAAATTCAAAGGAGCTGCGTAGCTGTTTAAATATAGGCTAAAGCAGTTATTTAAGTGCTTATCGTTTCTTCTGGCCCATACAATAAATCAGCTTATTCTGCAAACTGTGCTGTGCTTACCTTGCTCTCCCCTGGCTGGGCGCAGTCGTGGTGTTCGCTGTCCAGGTGTCAGCCAGGTGATGGAGTCCCAGCTCTCTCATGAGACGTGCTGCAGTCCCTTCACCAACTCTGTGGCTCTCCACTGGACTGTCTCCAGTTTCTCCAGCCTCTCTTTGGGCTGGGAAGATCAGCACTGGACACGGTACTCCAGGTGTGGTCTTCCACACGGGGAATCAAACAGCGATGATTTTCTTGTTCTTCACGTGCCTGGAAATGATATCCAGGTTCCCATTCCAGGGATGGAGGTGAGGCAGACCAGCCTGTAGCTCCCCAGATCCTCCTTCTCGCCCTTCTTAAAGACAGGAGTGACATTTGCTTTCCTGTAGGCTTTGGGTACTTCTGATGCCTTCGGTTTTAACTTTCATATTTTTCAAACCCTGCACTGCCCAGTGTGTAACTCTGAAGTTTCTTGCAGCCTGTTCACTTCTGCTCCCTCATGCTAGTTAGACATAACAAAGCCTCTCCAGGCCTGCTCTCCGAGGACACCCAGACCGTCCTAGGCCCAAAACGTATAAACCAAAAGCCTCTAAAGGGAGGGGCAAGCTTGGGGAAATTACATCGTTAACTGAAGCTTTAATTGGAGAATTAACCCTGCTATGCAAATGAACCAAACCTATAAAAGTGTGAAGAACTTGTGCCCTGCCATCCATCTCGGGGTCCATCCTGGCAGTGGCCTCTGGCTCCCCAGGGGTACCTTTGAAGGCCTTTCAAATAAATACCCACCTTTATTCCCTTACTCTGTCTAGTCTCTGTTTCTAGGAGGCCTCTTAAGGCATCACTTCTCTACCTCACCCAATGGGACTCTTACAAGCAGACCTGTGAAGAGGCCGAAGTCTGCTCTCACGAAGTCCAGGGTTGTGCTCTTGCTTTCCACCCTCCTTCCCTTCAGGATTCTGAAGTCTACAGTCCCTGCCTCGCTCATGACCTTCAGGATGAGGCACCTGACCCTCCAGTCTCCACCAGCGCTCAGCAGCCAGACAGGGTGCTTTTAGCCCAAACCTGGCTAACCAGCTGTAGACCCTCCATGTTTTCACCTCCTGGAGCCAAATGGAAGCTGCTTCCAGAATCTCAGCCTGACCAGGCTGACCAGGACTGAGTCTTGCCTTGTGTCAATGAAGCTGAAGAGGCCAAGGATCTTTGCCTTGCTCCCCAAGAAGCCAGGCTGCAACAAGGGATCAGCTCTGCCACTGCTGGGAGTCCTGGGAGAGAAAAGACTAATAACATCTAGGGCTGACAACACTGAAGCCATGCCTGATGGCTGCTCAGGAGCATCGGGGCATGGGGAAATGGCACGTGGGCTGTTGTCTCCCTCTAAGTGTTGTGTCCTGTCGCTCTGGGAACGGTGACAGTGCAGGAGAGTGGCCACAGCGAGCAGGCAGGGTTCTGCTTCCCAACAGCAGCAGCAGTGTCTGTCTGGTCTCCACCTCGGAACATCTCTGTGTTTAATTAAAATAATTATAAACATGGCAATCCAAGCAGATGAGGGCTGTTCAGAGCCCAGAGGCAAGAGCTGGCTGACGCCTGCTGCCAGCCTGGAGAGGGTGAGGAGCAGCTCTCCTCTGCCCTGGGCCCGGGGTGGGTGGCACAGCTGTGTCCATGCACTGGGGTGGAGGTGATGATTGGGATCCCCAAGGCCCTGGCTTTGCAGAGTTTCTTGTGCAGTTGCTGACCTCGGAGTGAAGCCAAGCCCGATGGATGCACACCGAGTCCTCGTGCCCGAGCCTTGCCAAGCCCCCGGGAGCTGCTGGCCTTTCCTCCTGGAGCTGGGGCAGCTGCAGAAAGAGGGGACAGAGGTCAGGAGTGTTGCTGGCACCGTATGGCCTGGAGGGCTGTGGTCAGCCTCTCCGCAGGACTCGCTGACACCTGATGCTGGTACAAGGCCACAGAGGTTGTATCTGTGCCCATTCCCGATGGAGCTCCTCTGCTCGGAGCTTTGCACTCCTGCTCACTGCAGAGCACTCTGTACCCTCCCGGAAAGATGAAATAAAGCTATTGGGAGACAAACAAAGCATCCACTTTTGCTTTCCAGGACTCCAGCAATCCAAGGGCGATGCATCTTCCTAGTTTGCTGTGCTCTGCTGAGGTTCTCTCCAGCAAGCTGAGGAGGGGACACTCGTGGGCTCCCTGTCACTCCCAGGGCCTCCTTCCCTGCGCACCCTTTCTGCCCAGAGTACCTGCATCACCTTGGGCTCCACGTCAGGGCACAACTCCACCGTCCCACGTGCCTGGGGTTTGCTGTGGTTTCCTCTGCTCACCCCACATGCCCCTCCCAAAGCACCTATGCCGTCACTGTAAAAATCAATGCTGTTTTTCCTTCCTCCCTTCATTGTTTAACTGTTTTACATCAGCTACCGCTTCTTCCAGTTCCGTGTATTTTTTGACACGGAGCAATGTCTCACAGACCACTCTGAGGAACCACTGTAATTCCAGAGAAGCGCAATGCTCCTGGAAAGGAGCTTGTAAACCCACTGTTATTTTCTTTCCTAATTGCAATTTCAGTGACTCATCCCTGGTGCCACACTGCAGTGCACAGCCATTGTGTGGATTTTTACCCACTCTTGAGCAGTCACAATTCACTGCTCAAGTTTTCAGGCCACCCAAGCCATTAGGAAAATAAATGTAAAATAAAAACCTGCTGGTACAGTTGGCTGGCGGAGCAGCACAGCCCCTTGGGACAGCAGCAGAAGAGAAAGGCATTCAGGGCTCTCCAAAGCTGCTGTGGCCGCTGTGGCTGAGCTGCTGCCTGAACGTGTGCTCTCTGAACAAGAGCTGATTCTCTCCTTTCCCCTTTCCCGTCCCCTTCTTCTCCCCAGCTCTATCACAGCCCCATTCCTCAGCCCAATCTATAGGCTCTATCTCAGCCCTATTCCTTCCCCTC
>VZTI01001513.1:421416-433048 GCA_013397865.1 Struthidea cinerea
CCCCGCCTCCATCCCTCCCCCCCCCCCTTTCCTCCCCATCCTGATCCCACTCCCCATCTTTATCTCATCCCTTTCCCTACCCCGTCTAACCCCACCTCAATCCCCATCCCATCCCTTTCATCCCCATTCCCATCCCACTCCACTCTTTTCCTATCCTTCTCCCTATCCCTATCCCTAACCCCATCCCATACCCATTCTGTTCCCATCTCATCCCCATTCCCATCCCATCCTACCCCTGTTTGTACAGAGTCCCCAGAGCCCTCCCCAGCCTCCCCACAGCCACCCAGTCTCGAGGGGAGAGGTTTCTGGGCACATCTCCTGGGAGGATGATAGTGCTGGGCAGCTCCCGCAGGAGAGGAGGGATGCCCTGGGACAGGGACCAGAGCTCAGTCCTCATATCTGTCAGGGGAGACAAAGGCTTCCCTGGGAGCTCTTGGCCATGGCCCTGCTCAGGCTGTTGATTCACTGCTCGAGGCTATGTTGGCCTGTTTGTACAAGGTTCCACAATCCTGGCTGTGCTAGGGCCGTTCCCCAGCCTTTTTCCCTCTCTCCCAGGTGAGGTAGGAAATGCTGACTTTGGCCATGAGTTTGGCAGGACAGCACTGGCACTGCCCTGCTACTCCCCATGGCCAAACTCAGTTTCAGGGCACCAAAGCCTTTTGTCAACCAACACGACACCCAGGGAAGAGGTGACAGTGTTTGCCCACTCCATGCCAAGGGAGCTGCTGCCTGCCGTCGTGGCAGGCTCTGCCATCAGGTCCTGCCAGATGGCTGAGCACGGCTGAACCATCCTTGCTGAGCAAATTGAACCCCACTGGGCTCCCAGAGTCAGACAGCAGGGTCTCGGTGGGGCTGGGGCAGCTGGAGAGGAGCCTCCCCTCCCCTGAGCTTCCATGCAGGACACAGTGCCCTGCTGTGCATGCCCGAAGCCCACTCTGGACACCCAGACTGTTGGCCACAGCACGATGTTACCAAGAAGACAATTGTGCAGCTCAAGTTCTCATCAGGTTCAGCATCATTTGGGATGAAGTTGAGCGAGCTGAGGCCTCATTGTCACCTTCCAGTACTTAAAGGGGCTTGTAAAGAAGAAGGAGAGTGACCTTTTACACAGGAACAGGGTGATAGGACATGGGGGAATGGTTTTAAACTAAGAGAGGAGAGATTTAGATTAGATATTGGGAAAAAATTCTCTCCTGTGAGGGTGGTCAGGCCCAGAGCAGCTGCGGTTGCCCCGTCCCTGGAAGCGTTCAAGGTCACATAGCACGAGGCTTGGAGCAACCTGGTCTAGTGGAAAGTGTTCCTGCCATGGCAGGGGGGTGGTACGAGATGAGCTTTAATGCTACTCTCAATCCAAACCATTCCATGGTTCCGTGATCCCAATTCAGCGACACATTCTCTGGCTGTGCCACAGAGTGGGCTGGAAAGGAGAGATGGGAGCCCATGCAACCAAGCTGGCGAACTGTGCCAGTGTCTCTGATGCAGGACAAATGGGAGCAAAGGGGCTTCCTGAGCCAGCCTGGGCAGTGTGGCCAAAACTGGGGTTACAGGACCCGGCCACAGGCTCACCAGCCCTCCTGTTGCAGTAGGGGAGGGGCAACCACAGCTGGCTTTGCTCCTGGGGCTGAGGGATGGGAACGGAGCGCTCGCTGGCAGCTCACCTGGCAGAGCAGTGCACAGCCACAAACCCTCCCTGCTGTCTCGCTGATGTTTGCACCCGGGGAAATTGCAGCCCCAAAGGGGAGCTGAGGTGTGGATTTGGAGCAGAGCAGGTGGAGAAGGGGGAGCCCAGCTTGCGGCCCCGCCCCGCCAAAGGCTCCAGACTAGCTGTGAGCAGAGCACCAGGCAGGACGGGCTGCAGGAGCGACCCAGGCCGCCCCGAATATTCACAGCTGTGTCATTAGAGGGTGCCAGTGCATTGCTGCAGAACACAGCTGTCCCCTTACCTGCCCCAGCAGGGCCACAGGGGTCCTGCGGCTGTGGGATGCTGTCAGGACTGCACATCCAAATTCCGTCTTGGGAAGTCTAAACTCCAGAGCCCACCTGATGCAAAGCTCAGCTGCTACTCACAATATATCCTATGTCGCTGTCACGTCTGAGACGGGTAAAGAAAACGACACAGAGGCTAGGTTTATGAACAAGTGGAAGCACTTTAATAATTTTCTGACTACTTTTATAGGATAGATGGCAAAAGTGTGTTGAGTGGCAATAGGTAATTGGTTCCTCGGCCATCCACCCCTTGAGAGGATTGGCCGAGTCCTAAGATACCTATTCCAAAATATTTTCAAAGTCAAAGCCACAACAATCTTGCAAAACAACTTGCGAGTGCAAGACGTTTATGAAACTGTGACTTTGTTTAAAATAGTTTACATAGGAAAGACAGTCTGCTCACAGAATATTGAGAAAAGGCTGAAGAATTTCTCTGCTTCCAGCTTTTTAGCACCTACAATCCTAGAGTGATTTCAGCCTTTGCCTCCCTCCCTCCATCACCTTTCTGTGCCCGTGTCTGAAGCAGCAGGAGGTTTTTCCAGAGCTGTGTGGCAACACAGCAGCGATGCTGCTCCCACCAGAAAAGGGGAATTCAAGCACAGGAGCTGCCATGCCATGTCCCCCCCCCAGCACAGACAAGGCTGCAATGACCTGGGTCCTGCTGCTGGGAGCTGGAAAGCCAGTGTTGGAAACAAACCTGAGCACCCACACAGACAGAGGTGGCCTTTTCCTGTGCCCTCGAGCTGCTAAATCGCTGCTGAGGCATCTGGAAATAAGGTCAGTCTGCAGCAACAGGGGGCTGGCTGGGAAGGGGCTGGCTGATTACAGGGAGCGGTGCCTGCATGCTGTCCCGTGGGATATACAGCACAGGAATGGGATTCACAAGTGCAAGGGAAGGGCCCTGCCCGTGGCCGGGGTACAATTCCACAAGGGTCTGATTTCAGCAGGTCCCGTGGGCCAGGGCTGGCTGTGGGGCAGTGCCAGCAGAAGGGCTGCAGGCGGATCATGTGGGTGCCCTGTGGAGTTTGGGATTGCTTGAGTCCGAATCCCTCAGTTAATGACACAGGGAGGAGCTTCCAGCATCAGTCACAGGGCTCGAGGCAGCTCACACACGCAGTTTAGAGCCCTTGGACAGAGGAGGACTGTTCTCCAGGTATGTGCCGTGCCCGGCTCTTCCAGGAGCAGGGCCAAAACCCGGGATCGTTCCAGCAAAACCCCGAACAAAATTGAGGTCCGAAGAGAACTGCTGTTGAACAGCCTCACACCCTAGTGATGGTGGAGGATCCCCCCTGCAGAACTGGGGGTGTCCCAGGGAAACCCCAGCTCTGGATTCCCTCTGAGCATGTTGGGCAGTGGGCTCAGGGTAATTGTTCCTGTCCTTTCCTGCCCATCGGCTCCCAGTGGGGGCCACCCCAGACAGATGAATTTCAGGAGGGAGGGAGATATTTCTGTCTTGCGTGGCACTGCTCTAAGGCTTAATTATTTAAGATCTTGCAAAACACTTGGCATTCTTGGGATAAAATGCTTTGTAGGAAGCACAAGGCGCTGTTATGAAAGCATTAATGTTTTTGCCTTCGCTCCAGCGCTCTTCCGTCTGCTTTGCAGGAGCCAAGGGCTCCTGGGTACCACAGGACACCTGCAGCTGTCTGCTCTGAAGGGTCACAGAATCACAGAATAGTTTGGGTTGGAAGGGGGCCTTGAAGATCATCCAGTTCCAACCCCCTGCCATGGCAGGGACACCTTCCACTAGCACAGATGGCTCCAGGCCCCATCCAACCTGGCTCTGGACACTTCCAGGGATCCAGGGGCAGCCACAGCTTCTCTGGGCACCCTGTGCCAGGGCCTCCCCACCCTCACAGGGAAGAATATTTTCCTAATATCGAACCTAAACCTAATCTCTTCGAATCTGAACCCATTCCTCCTTGTCTTGTCCCTACATGCTCTTGTAAACAGTCTTGCCCCATCTCTCCTGTAAGTTCCTGTAAGGGTGGTGGTTTCCCTGCTGGCAGCAGGAAGTTGCAAACACTAGGATGTAATTCCCTCTGTGCAACCTCATCTGTCCCCCTTTCCAGCCATCATGCAGGACCCTGGTGAAACCCCCGCTGAAGCCTCATGTGCTCAGCCTCATCCTGCCCTGTCACTGTTATGTCCGAGGCGCATAAAGAAAATGACACAGAGTCCAGGCTTGTGAACAAGTGGAAGCCCAAGCTTAAGCTTTAATAATTTTCCAACTACAGCTATAGGATAGATCGCAAAAAGTGTGTTGAATGGCAATAGGTAATTGGTTCCTCGGCCATCCACCCCTTGAGAGGATTGGCCATTTCTAAGATACCTATTCCAAAATATTTTCAAAGTCAAACCATAACAATCTTGCAAAACAGCCTGCAGGTGCAAGAAGTTTATGGAACTGTGACCTTGTTTAAAAGAGTTTACATAGGAAAGACAGTCTGCTCACAGAATATTGAGAAAAGGCTGAAGAATTTCTCTGCTTCCAGCTTTTTAGCACCTGCACTGCACCACCTCCCCTCCCCAGAGCTGCCTGTGGAGCGCTGCATCCACACGGACACGTGCCATCCTCCACGCACATCCCCCTCCGCAGTGGCCCCCCAGGCCCCCCAGGCCATCCCAAGCCACCCCAAGCCCTGATGCTGTGGAATATCCCTTTGGTCAGCTGGGATCACCTGTCCTGCCGGCGTCTCCTCCCCACCACCACCACACACCCACCTTCCTTGGCAGCATGGCAGTGTGAGAAGCAGGAGAGGCCTTGGCTCTGTGCAAGCTCTGCTCAGCAATAACGAAAACTTCTCTCTGTTATCAGCCCCGTGTTCAGCACAAATCCAAAATACAGCGCAGAGCAGCCACTGGGAAGAAAAGTAACCCTACCCCAGCCAAACCCAGCACATTCCACCTCACGTTCCATACCATTTACACCAGTTGTCCTAGTTTGGACAAATTTGGAGGAAAAAATCCTCTGATAGCAGTCAGGTTGCAACTACCCCTCCCCCACCAGGTTCGGGGGGAAAAAAAATTTTCCTCAAAGGAAAGCGAAAGAGCTATTTATTTAACAAACACACAGGAGGGAAATCGTAATGCTATATACTGAAATCTCTCTCTCTGTGGAGAGAAAACCTGGGAAGATTTCAGAGTCCTTCTGTAGGTGTGGTTTCTCTCCTCCTCGGAGCTGGGCCGGTGAGGGCCCACCCCCTCCCGGCCTCCGGGAAAAAATTCTCCCGATGTGTTCAGATGTTGTTGAAACAGTCCAGAAGAGAAGAAGAAAAAACCAAAAAAAAACCAGGAAAACAAATTTCCACTCTCCGTCTCCCCCCGGAAAAAGAAAAAGAGCCAGAAAGCTGGCTGGAAAGCACCAAGGGTGTTTTTCCCCCCTGCTCTCACTGCCCCAAGCAGAGGAGTGTGCGTCGGTGTCCTTGAAACAACTGCTTTGAAAAGTTTTTTTCCTCTGTCCCTCTCAGGCTCAGTTTAAAGGCACAGAAAATATTGGTGGGCATAGAGCAGCAATAGGGGATACACATCATTAAGTCACCCCAAGACACCAGTCCAGGTCCCAGACTGTTCAATACGACTTCAATACCCACCATCCCCCTTCCCATTCTTTGCTATAACATACAGATATCATTCCCTCAGACTGTGGACCGCTCTGGAAAGTGTTTGTAAAGCACCCACAAAATGTCTGTTGAATTCATTTCGTCCATGACTTTGAGCTCCATCTGTTCTGGGGGTCACTCAGGACGGCAGAGGCGCTGTGTGGGGGGAGTTACTGGGCACCAAAGGCAGCTCAGGTCAGGCCACTGCTGCCTTGCCACTGCTTCTTGGGAGGCTTCTCCTGCCCTGGGTCGAATGGTGCCTGTTATAGTAATTCCTGAAACACAAATTTCTGAAACAACTCAAATAATGGCTTACAACAATTTACAGATCCATTGCAATCTCCATCCCTGGTCCTTTTGGGCCAGGTTATCTGATTTAACATTGCACTGAACTCCTGCCTTTGTCCCCAGCCTGGCTGCACCAAGGGGCTCCTGCCAGAGTCCCCATTAGTGTGGGGTCACATCCTCACCGTCCCCGGGCTGCAGGACACAGCTGCCCCTCCATGGGCTGCCCCACGGGCTGCAGGGAATCTCTGCTGCCCCTGCTCCAGCCTGGCGTCTGACCCACGGCTGAAATTCCCTGAATTTCTCCAGCGTGGGTCCTTCCCACGGGCTGCAGTTCTTCACCAGCTGCTCCAGATGGATCTCCCACTGGATCACAGGTCCTGCAGCGAACCTGCTCCAGCCCAGGCTCCACAGGGGCCACAGTCCTGCAGGCATCCCCCTGCTCTGGCCTGGGCTCCTCCACGGCCTGCAGGTGGATCTGTGCTCCGCTGTGGACTCGTTCACACATCTCGGTCTCTTCAGCTCAGGTTCAGACTGGAGCTCCAGCCTGTCCAGCACAGACGCAGCAGCACTAGCCTGGCCACCTGCCAGCCCAGGCCCATCGCCATGGCTGTTATTAAAGTGTTTCCAGGCACGATCCAGGGAGGTGATAAGCACTGCAGCAGCAGAGAAAGCAAAAAGCAGCCACTAATGAGCACTAGACTGTAATATACAGTCAGGAAAGTGACCCCCATGGCAAGCACAGGAGCCTGCTCGGTACCAGCTAAAACAGCACTAACAGCAATAAATTCAATAGAGCACATCCCAGTTCTACCAGCCACACTGGAGTGCAGGGAGCGTCCATGGATTTGAGATACATCCCAAGCCTCTCTTAGCCTGGTATAGCAGGAGGAGAGCTGTGGCTCCAGCTTCCCCTGCAGCAGGCAGCTTCGTAAGGGGGTCCTTGAGCCTTGGAGCTTGCCAGGTGATCTGTTCTCTTTCCATTCATGGTCGGCCTGGCTCTAGATGATGTTTTGTTTTCCCATACCCAAATGTAACAGCCTTCCTATCTTATCTACCAGCATAAATCTTACTTTACTGAGTGGGAGCGAGAGATAAGGATGAAGTAGGCAGAGATCAAAGGACACGGAGTGTTACAGAGAGCAGAAACCCAAGCCTTCAGAACAACCCAGCACCAAAGCCCTGAGACCTTTGAGCAGAAGAGCAGATCAGCTTCAGGAGCATCCTGCACAGGGTCAGGGCACAGCAAGCCATGTGGAGAGGAGAGGGCAGAGAGGGAGATGCTGCCAGCAACACTCCATTTCACCTGCAGACAGGACAGCTGAGACCAGGAGCACTTGGACGTTTCGTAAGTCAGCAGGAGGCACATCAGAACGCATCCTGAGTGAGGAGGGAATAACAATCTCCCCAACAGAGCCAGTTTCCAGCGTGCAGGGCTTAGGTTCACCCAGATGAGGCTGGACAGATGTGAAGGGACATTGAATGTTCAACAGCTCCATGCCTGGAGGCTGTGACTCGGGCTGGACCAGCCAGGACAGCAGTGACCCATTCACACATGGGTTCTGCAGCCTGGGCTTGCTCCTGCTTCACAGCTCACAGACTATGGTTTGCCAGCAGGAGCACCAGCCCCATCGGCTCCCAGACCCAGCAGCACCCATTCGAGCTGGATCCGACACCCAGGCACAGCTCCTTGCAGGGCAGACCAATCCCGGCTTCCAAAACCACGTGTGTCACTGACAGCAACTGTGGATCTGAACTTTCAAACCATGAATTTTGATCAAGCAAGTCAGGAAAATTTCCCAATATTGAAGGTGATGGGTAAGAAAGACCTTTGTCCCAGGCAGGGCTCAGGATTTCAGCATAGAGAATGCAGATCCAGGCACTTTATCCTCCCGGGCAGCATTTTCCTTTTGAGGTGTTACATTGATCCTGGATCTGCTCACAAGGTCCTAAATGGTATTTTTGTGGAGGCACTGGCATGTAGGAGGAAGGAAGGCACAGGCTGGTGGGAGTCTGGGGATGGAGCAGGATCTCTTCAGCCGGCACTGTCACAGAGACAAGGACAAGGACATCTCCTCCCTGATCCCTTCTGCCCTGTAGACACCTCCACCAAAACCAATCACCAACAAAGCAGGCCCTGCCTGCAACCTGTAGTCTCACAGAACCCTCTTGCAAAGACAGTGGGGTGTTTCACAAGGCTTTTGCAACGGGCTTTACCAAATCCCTATGTGGAAAGAGGTGTGAAACCAACAGGAATGGGGGCAAGCAGCCACTGCAACGGCCTTGCACTCTTCTGTTCCTGTTCACCTGCCCTCCACAGCCTGTCCTGCTGTCTAGGTCCAGCTCCTGCCCTCGTCCTTGGCAAGGTCAGCTCCTTGCCTCTGGCTGCTGTTGTTCAGGCAATCAGAAAGAAAAAAGTAAACAACAAAGACAAAAGCTTTGATTATGGAGCTGCTGAGTTTGCCAGGCACAGGGAGGGCTGGGGGCAGATAAATGTTGCTAAACCAGAGTTTCCAGGCAGCACAGGCTTCCCAGGAAACAGGATTCACACCTGCCTTCCCACATCTGCTAATAACGGTGGGTCATGTCAGGGAACAGGAGAAAGCAAGGGGAAAAAACACCGGTAGAAGTGCAAAGGGTGCAAAACCTGGTCTGTCCTCCACCACCTCAGACACCATTTTCAAACAACTCCATTCCTGTATCTCAGGAGTTCCCTGCCCTCCGCTGCAGCCACACCACACATCGCAGCGAAGCCTGCGCGGGAGCTCATGTGAACCCATCAGTTCAACATGTGTAACACCTCCAGGGTCCTCCCATGTGGGGATCGGTGATGCCTTTGTGTAGGGGCGACCCGAAGCATTCCCCTGGGATGCTCTGTTCCTTGGTATGGTCTGTCCCGGTTTGAATCTCCCGGCTGGCTGCCAGCCTCTCACTCCTCCCCGGCATTCTCCCATTGGTCCCCATTCCCAGATCCCACCTTTCCCCCTGGCTCCGGGTAAAACTGAGACCCTCGGGATCGGCTTTCAGATTTGCTTTGGGAGTTCGGCTGTAAGCACGGAATAAACCATCAAGCAGGAATGAAAGCGAATCTCCTTCCTGCCTCTTTGCCACTTGACTGTAATACCGAAATGCCCAAGGTTCTGTGGGCTTGCAGGACCCACAGAACCGGGCTATCTACGGTATTACTCCCACACCTCTCAGGTGGCTTCCGGGGATGTGCCAACACACCTGATGGAAATTGGGTGAATGTACCTTCCACGCGTCCTTGCTCAGTGTCCTGCCTCTCCTTTTTCCAGGGGAGAGCTGGCTCGTCTTCTCTCTGCAGGAGCTAAGTCCCAGTTTGTTGTGCAGCATTCCCTACCAGCCCAGGGTTAAGACAGCTGCACCTAGAAATTAGTGTATAATTTCTGCTGGAGGGGTACTAAGAGCAATAAAGCCTGGCCTGCATCAGTATTCGAAGTATATGCAAACTGCTAATAAGGATATGTAAGTATCAAGTGACATTTGAAGATTTTAATGAAGCCAAGCAATGTTTTTCAAGCTGCTTTCCCAGTTAATGTTTAACAGGACAACAGTGTGTGCCCGCTGGCACTGGAGTCAAGGACCAGGGCCAGTTCAGTGTTGCTCAGCAGAACAGTGTATATCGTGCCTGCTGCGAGGTCCTGGCTGGGCAGTATCATTTCCAGAGGCATATGGGAATGACATCGTAGGGCAAGGAGACTGAGCGGGAGGGAATTGTCTGCAGCTCCAGGGCAGTGGAGCAGCAGCCCCAGCTCATGCCCACGTGGGGAGTGCCTTCCCCCAGCCCCTCCATGCCTGCC
The DNA here is from genome assembly GCA_013397865.1 of Struthidea cinerea. Classification (NCBI taxonomy): domain Eukaryota; kingdom Metazoa; phylum Chordata; class Aves; order Passeriformes; family Corcoracidae; genus Struthidea; species Struthidea cinerea. The sequence continues at coordinate 431,111 of VZTI01001513.1, forward strand.
CTCCCTTTCCTCACACCCTTTGCATGAGCCACTTGGACCCACAAGTGTGGCACAAAATGATCCAGAGGAGTTGGTTGGTTGGTTGTTTGGTTGGTTTTTTCCCATTTTGTGGAGCAAACTCCCTCCTGGGAGGCTCTGCCAGATGTTGGGGTGCTGCAGTGTGTCCAGAGACGGGAATGGAGCTGGGGAAGGGTCTGAAGCACAAGTCTGATGAGGAGCAGCTGAGGGAGCTCGGGGGGCTCAGCCTGGAGAAAAGGAAGCTCAGGGGGGAATCTTCTTCCTCTACAACTCCCTGAAAGGAGATTGTAGCAAGGTGGGAGTTGGCCTCTTCTCCCAGGTAACAAGTGACAGGATGAGAGGGAATGGTTTCAAGTTGAACCAGGGGAGGTTTAGGTTGGATATTGAGGGAAATCTCTTCACCAAAAGGGTGTTCAGCACTGGAACAGGCTGCCCACAGCAGTGGCAGGGTCACCATCCTTGGAGGGGTCTAACAGACATGTAGATGTGGCACTTGGGGACAGGGTTTAATGGTGGCCTTGACAGTGCTGGAGGAATGATTGAATTCAATGACCTTAGAGGGCTTTTCCAACTTAAATGATTCTGTGATTCTGAGTGAGGAGGGCAGCATGGCTGGGGCAGACGAGGCCGGGGAACGATGGGTGTTTTGGTGCTTCCCTGCCCGCATCCAGGGAAGCGCAGCCTCTGCTTGGTGCCCTGGAAAGGGCTCTCAAATGTCTCCCACACCTCCCATCAGCCAGCAGGTTTCATTTGGGATACACTTCGGGTGCTGGCTGAGTTCTTCAAGCAGAGCAGGGGTAGCTGTGTATCCTGTTTTTCTCTCGCCCAAGAATATAGCATGTCATGTAACTAATTTAAATTATTTCTTCCTGGTTGAGCCTCATTAGGGACCCAGCATGAAGCTGGCCTGATTAGATCTACTAATCGATGGTGGGGAAAAGGAAGCTGGTTTCAGCACGCACAGCAGCACAGGAGCAGGGTCAGGCTGCTCCACTCCCTGGGGACCACCACAGTCCCCAAGCCCACCTCACGCCCCCCGGGCACAGCGTCACTCCACAGGCGGCCACTGCTGTCCCCTCGCCGCTGGCCACCACCGTGAGTCACGGTCATGTGCCAGGGGCAGGGATGGTGACCCAACACTCCAACCTGTGTCCTTGACCTATTTTATCTGGGCAAACCCGTAACTGCTTTCCCAGGCTCTGTGCTTGGACCTTCTCCTACCCACGTGTCCCGTTATCAGCAGAAGGCGACAGCGCCCGTGCAAAGGTCCCGGTCACCAGCCAGGTGTCCCGTCCAGCCCCCGCAGGGAAGGGAAGCGAGAGCGGCGGCCTGGGGGGGCTGTGGGGCCCAGCCCAGCCCCTGCCATGCCGGGGGGTCCCTGGTGGGGCCAAGGCTCTCCGGGTCCCACCTGCTGCTGGCCGCGGCCCCGAGCAGGCTGAGGCTGCGCCCCGAGCCCCCCGTGCCCATCCTGACCCCGCTGTCCTGCCTTGGCTTAGCCCCCGTTCAGCCCCGCTCAGCTGCACTGCAGGAAGCCCCCTCCCCACGGGCAGGGCCCGGAGCCCCGCGGGTCCTCTCCAACTTCAGGCTCCTCAGACTCCGCTGCGCGGCCGGGGCAACAGCAGTGCCAGAGGCAGGGACAGGGACACGGAGGGGAACAGCGGCAGGGGCAGCCGCTGCGTCAGGGACAGGAGCAGGGGCAGGAGTGGAGGCGGGGACGGGGATAGGGACAGTGGCGATAGCTGGGAGAGGAACAGGGACGGGGCAGGGACAGAGACAAGGGCAGGAGCTGGGACAGGGACAACGACAGGGGCAGGGACAGGGGCAGGGACAACGACACGGACGGGAACAACGAAAGGGACAGGGACAATGACAGGGACAACGAAAGGGACAGGGCAGCGACAGGGACAACGAAAGGGACAG
>VZTI01001513.1:433386-491277 GCA_013397865.1 Struthidea cinerea
CGGGGCCGGGCGCGGGGCCGCGCAGGACTGATGAGGATGGGGAGGATGAGGAGGAGGAAGGCTCCTCGGGGTGAGGGGCCGGACCCGTCTGTCCCGTCCCATCCCTGGGAGCCTGCGGTGGGTGACCGCGCTGGGGACAGCGCTCCGGAAGGGTCAGGGCAGGAGGGGCCCAGTGAACCCCCCACCCCCCCAGGCGCGTCCCCCAGCCCGGGGGTCCCGCCCTGTCTGACAGTGCCGGCGATGCCGTCGTTGTCCGAAAGGTGCCCTAAGCAATTGCGGGCTGGCGCGGCGGAGCGGGGCGGGGGCTCCCGGCGCTGCCCTGGGCGCGGCGGACGCGGGGCTGCCCGGCTGAGGCTGTTCGCGCACCGAGGGGCGAGAGGAGGGCGGGCGCCCAGAGCGGGTGGGCGCGGGTGGTGCTGATGCTGTGGCTTATTTAGTGTAGAGCAAGAGGTGTGGTAGCACTCGGTGTAAAAAGAATAGCGCTGCGTCGTGTGTTTAAAAGCCATTATGGTTGTCCTGGATTTTAGTTTCCTGTTCCTATAGCTGAGGAGACCTCATTTGGATAATTAAATGTCATGGTGAAATAGGAGAACGAGGGACGGAGAGTGCTTGTCTCCTCTCCTCTGCCACATGGACCTGCCACCCCTTCTGATGGCAGTGGGCAGACCCTCTCTGTCCGGGCTAGTGCCAAGAGCTGTCCCACTCATCCCAGATTCGTGTTTAGCTTTATCTGAAAGGAAAAAAAAAAGAGGTGCTTTCTGCTTTTGATGCCTGTACTGCAAGACGTGTGTGAACAACCTGATTGTAAATAGGGTAAGTCTGGGTAAGGTAGTAAGTGTGGGTGAGTTATAATGACTGTGCTGAGCAGCTGCCTTCTCCTTGTGCTGTGTAAATACAGTGATAGAATACAAGGTGTGGGAAGTGCTGCTGTGCTGGGAAAGGGGTATTTCTCATCAGTTGATTAAATAATAAGTGATTCTTCCTAGAAATTTTTGATGATAATAATAATAATATTACTATATCAGGTAGAGTGAGGAGGAGGCTGAAAACACTGAGACTTTATAAATTCTACTGATCGTGTTTCAGTGCTTTTTGAGGACAGTCAGGGATTAATGTGCATGTTAGATAATAATCTTGTGTCGCGCAGGACAGTGGTTTTTACCAAGCACAGGAACTTCTGCGGCACGAAGTCTGTTTCACTCTGCCCCTTATTCATGCGCTGTAAAGGCCATCTTTGTTAAATACTGATTTGTCATTCCCCAAATGGTGTGAGAGCTGTAACTGATAATCTGCAGAGGCTGGTGGGTGTCCTTGCAGCAGAGGTCGGAGAGGAGACTGTTGTGTAAAGGAGTGGCTCTGACATGGGTGGGGGCTCTGTGTGTGCTGAGTAGACCCTGTGAGGCGGTGCCCTGGTGTCAGTCAGCGCAGAGATCTCTGCTGGTTTGCTGCCGTGTGTCCCCCCAGGTCCATTTTACATTTAAGATGGGCAGTGGTTTGCTGCTCAGAAAACCAGAGGTGTTCTGTGAGTGTGAGCAGAGATGTTCCTGCTCACAGCATTGCACTGGGGTGATGGAGAAGTACCTGGAGGGCTTTGTGTGCCATAAACAGAGGAGCTGCCTGTTCTCGGGGTAGTTCTATGCAGAATCGGATGATTATGTTACCTGATTTTTTTTTCTACGAGGGCAGAGCAAGTTTGTGTAACTCTGGATTTTGAAGAAACTGGTCTGCATTTCTCCTGTCCCCTGTTTGTGATCCCTCTGTGGCACGGCTGGAAGCTTATCTGGGGTCCCTGAAAACTTCTCGTGGGAGCTGGAGCCTTGAATGAGCAGGTTCGCTCATTCGCTACTGTCGGTATTGATATTTTCTACTCTCTGGGTTGCATATCCTGTCTTAACTTCCTGCTTCTGACCTCAAACCCAGTGGCTCAATGAGCAGAAAATAGCACTGTCATTTCTGGGAATAGGGAAGGGTAGGAAGGAGCCCGAGTCATTCAAGCAGTCGGTCAGTATTGCCAGGCCTGGCATCCTGCCGGCAGCAGCTTGGCTTCCCACAGGCAGCCTGGGAGCCTCCGAGCCTGCTCATCCCAGTATGGAAGAGGCTGCCTTCCCCAGGACTCGGGGTGACGTACTTGGCCTCACGCCTGTGCTGAGGGGCAGGAAATGCTGGGCTACCCTCACAGCTGTATCCTGGGAGTTCTTCCCAGCTGGGATCCCCTTATGTGGAAGTGCCACCACCGTGCTGTCCTGGGAGGGAGCAGTGCTGTGCTCCAGTGCCTGCCCACAGCTGGTCGGGATTGCAGAGGGCTTTGAGGAATGGATCTCCTTGGAAGCGTCTGGTCTGTTGCATTCCTTATGCCAGGCACCACCACTGCTGAACAGAAGCTGCTGTTTCTGCCACTTACATATCAGAGAGAGAGATTTCCACCCGAGGATTATAATGTCTTCTTGAGGTGTTACTTGGTTTTACCAGCTATTGAGGGCAGTCCCCTGAAGTGTAGAAATTTTTCAGTCCCCGACAGGGTAAGGCAAAGGCTTTCTTGGTCTGGTGACCACTGGTATGGGAGAAACTGGCCTGCAGCCCATGACAAGCAGACGTTAAAGAGGATTCTTGCATATGCCCTACACGCAAAGTAAAGCATCATGTTAGAGTCACATGAAGGATATGGAAAAGCAGAAAAAGTGAGAAAACATGAAGGGGGTGGAAAAATCTCAGTCTTACTCCATTTTCCAGCCTGTCATGGAAATCTCTTTCTGAGTAATGAGATCTCAGCTGTAGAAGATGCCTGTGTTTCTGTCTGCACACAGCAACATAACCGTGCCTTGGGAGCTGTGTGCTGCTGCCCATGTGCTTCTGCTTGAGATGCTGGAAGATCATCATGTGCTCTGGGTAGTATCTTCCACTTAATCTGCCAGTGTTTCAGAGCTGGGGAGGTTATCCTGAAAGACTGCTGCTGTTCCATGGCTGGAATGCTGCCAGAACACCATCTGAATAACATATGAATGTATTATCTGTGCTTATGAATTTTTTTGCCAGTCATACTGTTTGTTTCGCATTCTCTTCTCAGTTAGACCAACAAAGCTGCTTGCTTCAACTATTATTTGCAGGTGTATTTTAACCTGACAATCAGATGTTTTCACTGTTTTTTTTTTTTTGTTTTGGTATTTGTTGCATCTTAAAACAGTCAATACAGCACTTTAACAGCAAACTATAGTCATGTATGTCTGGAATTATCTAAGGCAGCATATTATACCAAGACTTGAACAAGAGCAGTGCATTCAAAAGCATTCAAAACCTGAAATCGAGATGTTGATGCTTCTCTCTGAAACGATTTCTGTGTAAAGGACTTTACTTTCTGGTGGGTTTTGCCACAGGCACTGCTGTAGCTGGGCAGAGTCTCACCTGGTGTGTCAGCAACAAGTGCCGTGGCTGAAACCACCTGAGGGGCTGTGAAGTGATGCTTTCCATCTTTGTAATTGTTAGTTCCTGGTGTTGAAGTGTATGTTTCTAAAACCTTTCATCAGACGTCTGAAAAAATTGACAATTTTTCCCCATAAGGATGCAGTTCATGTCATAACAGTAGCAGGGCATTGGATTGGATTTTTTTTTTTTTCCACTAATGCTTTTATTGTCGGAACTATGTCAGCTTCATACTTTCCTTCTGCCATGTAGAACATGTAGGTAGACAGTGGGCAGCATATTGCAGGCAGTAAGTGATGGGCAGTGTTTCTGAAGAGGTTTGTGTGTTGGTAACAATTGATGAGACACTGAAATTCGTCTGAAGAAGGAAAATCCTGGCATGCAATCCCGTGAGGGTGCATTGATAAGAGTTCTGTGGAGACAGAGCAGCAGGGGCAGATCTGTGGCTGTGAAGCTCCACAAAGGATGTTGCCTCTGAGGCAAAAACTGTCAGCATGACTACAGCCCTTTAGAGCGGATCAAATCCTGGTTTCTGAAACCAGAATCACCTGGAAATGGGCACATCCACTGTGGCTTTGCCGAGAAGGCAGGGCAGACGATGGGACTGGGAGCTGGGACAGTTTGTAGGTACACCGGTGTCAGCCTCAAACATCGGTTGGGCTTTCCATTCTCACACGTGGGCAGGCTTCAGAACCCTGGAGGGCTTGGAGGACACCAGGAGGAGGGAATACCTGGCTCAGGAGGGTTAAATGCTTGTTCATCCAAACCACTGTTCAGTGCACAGAGCTGCCTGATCTGGTGGCTTCAGCCACATGAGCAGCCGTGGTTGTTTTGTGCGGGAGATGCCTGGCAGCCACTCAACTAAATGTGAGGAAATGCCCCTGTTCCCAAGGATTGTGAGTGTCCCGGAGGCCGGGACACCTCTTAAGGAAATGGGCTTGAACAGAGGAGTGGGTTTTAGCTTTTCCTTTTACAGCACAAAGCTGGGCTTTTTGCTTTTGCCTAGACCTGCATTTTGGAAATTAAAGTAGTTTTGAACAGCTTTTGTCAGAAAAGGTGGGGGCAGCTCTTGTTCCCCCTCAGCTATTTCTCTAGGCTGATGGAGCTACCTGGTGAAGTGGGAGGGCAAACCAGGGAGGAAGCTTTCCTGGAAGCAAACCGAGCAAGAATGGAATCTCTTACAATTTATCCTTAACGTACCTTTCATACAATCACTAAAGGGAGCTGACAAATAAACTGGTAAGAGGGAAACACAGAGCCAGTGCCATTTAAGAGCCACTTGTGCTCTTTTTCATTTGGATACTGTTCATATGAAATGTAATTTAAATGCTAGGCTGGTTGCCAGGAGCTGGATTGTTGATGTTAAATGTACTTTCCATTAGAGCTCTGTATTGGAAAACTACTTCCTAGCGCTGCAGGCATTGGAAGGGGTGGGTTACATCAGGGTGCCCCAGTTGTCCTTCTCAGGGTCTGGCCTCTCACCGTGCCCTCCATCTTCATCTGTGCAAAGACCAGCTGAATCAATACCTGCCATACCCAAAACGTGATTCCTCCTGACTACAGCAGCACAAGGTGCAATGCTTGTCCTGCTGTCCTAAAAACAAATTTCTCGCTTTTAAATTCCAAAAATCTGCTAATTGCTTTTGGGTCGTTATGGGGGTTTTCTCCTGTGTTCCAGACTGCTGATTTCCTTTGGGTTTTTCTTGTTGGTGGTTTGTTTTTGTTTGGTTTTTTTTTTAATTTACTAATCGCCCATTTGTTTTCATAGGGCTGTTTCTTGCACTGTTCCGTATGCAAGAGAAGGTGTTCTACCCTGTTTCAGTACCCTGGTTAGATTGTCCTCTCACCACACATGCACAGCTCTTTTTTTAATGGATTTGCTTGCTCTGGAGATTGGATTTGAAGGATCTGACTTGCAGGCAGCTGTCCATAGGGATTGATATTTCTTTGCAGGTGGATTAGTAGCTGCGGACACCTACTGTGTAAAAATGCAGATGGTTTTATGCGTGCTCTCCTCAGTTTTGCCAAGGTAACAAGGTGCCGACAGGTAGAAGCAGATTCCTACTGCTCTCCAGTCATTTTGGCAATAATTATGGTGGCCGTAATTATTCTGACCTCAAGAGATGTTTGGGAGCGCCAGCCTTGTACGTGGCTTTTTGGAGGAGGGAAAAGGGTGAAACTGGGTCATCTTGGCAGGCTCTGAAGAGTCTTTGTTTGGGCATCCCTTGTGCTAACAGAAAAGCTTTCTTCCATCATGCTTTCCCCTATTTTCTTCATTCTTGGTTGTTTTTCTGCATCATGTTACCTTCTGACCAAAAGCCCTCCCTGTCAGGCCCCCAGGCTGTGCAGCAGGGCTGCACTTGAGGAGTGGCCAACAGCTGTCTAAATTATGCTTCCTGCTCCTTTCTTCCTAGTTTTAGAGGTGGCAACTTGTGGATGCTGAGACTTTTCCAGGTTGAAACTAAGGCTGTTTTCAGAGGCTTGAGGCAGAGCCAGTGAAATGGTGGAAGAGACTGTGTGTTGTCACTTGGGTGAGCAGTGTGGTGAGCTGTACGTGTGCAGTGACAGGCTCTACAGGAGCTATTCCCACTTGGAAGGATCTTGCAGTTGCAATTAGTGCAGTGCAGCTTGAGCTCTGTTTTCAGCTTGATGGATGGCAAGAGCTGCCCTGGGAGTGGGCTGGGAAAGGGGTGGGAAGCAGAAGACAGCTGTGGCACTGTGCAGAGTCTGCCTTCTTCCTCCTAGACAAATGGTGACACTAAAAGGCACAACGATGTCTGGAAAGAATAATCAAGGAGTGGTGCAGGCTCTGTTGAAGCAGACAGTCTTCAGCTCAGCAGAGATGCCTGGAGAAAAAAAAAAAAGATAATAAATTCATGAGTGTGCTGGGAGAGGAGGATCAGGAGCAGTGACTGACTAGTTCTGTAGCAGCTGCCTTGGTTTGCTGGCCTTCCACAAGGCAGTTAATGTGAAGCAATCAGAAGTTTTTTCGAAGCCTAATGGTGAAATTTGTTTCTCTTGGGATTGGTTGCCGAAAGGGACAGGTTAAATATATATATATATATATATATATGTGTGTGTGTGTGTGTGTAGTGTATGCAAAGCATTATAGTTCTAACTTGCACCTTTTGCTAAACCTCAGCCAGAGCCAGGTTACAGCTGTAGAGGGACTGATATTCTCATACAGGATGGTGGTTCTTGCCATCTGGTGCCATGTGCATTCCCTATACGACCCTGTACTTCAGTGACTTCTGGTTTGCAGACCTTTTGAGCAATGGTGCAGCCTTCTGGGGTGTGATAAGCAGCTTGTTTAAAAATGAAACCCTGCTGTTGGGGTAGGGGACATAATGTTTACTCAGCAGTGTAGAACAAAGGAGTTTGAAGATGGCTTACAGAAATGATGTACTAATGAACTTGCCCCTTAGCAAAAGTACTAATGCGGTGGGGAGGAGGAATAGGAACGTGGTGTGCCATTCTCTTCAGATGGATTAGCAATTTCTCTGTTGTTAAGCAGCAACAGACAGGGCAACTACTTAGTGACAGTCAAGGAAATCTCTTTGTTTGCCGGGTGTAGTGCTAAATGAAGTTTAGCACTAGTGAGGTTTTGCAGGGACCATTGAGCTTTGTACTGGCTCTTCCTGCTGGACCTCCTGCAGCACCATGGAAAACAAAGGCCTTCACTGATGGTTGGCTTCTTCCTTTTGAGCTTTGCCTCTGAGAGGTGCTCACTAGGAAACACACAGATCTGAGTTCTGATGCAACCTCACAGGGGTTGGTCCTGGTTGCAGCTCACACAGAATTACCAGTTGGGGTGAGAACCCACAGCAAAGCTTGGTGATAGGTTTGACTAAGAGCTCTGGTATGTCTCTGAAAAGTATCTGCTTCATGATTCAAAGCCCTGCCATGCAAACCCATACCCAGGTGAGTAAATAGGGCTAGAAAGTATGTAAAATCATGTGTGAGATCATGAGAGTGAAGGAAATGTCAACGTTGTAACACAGCTCAAAAAGGGCAAGTAGGGGTGTGCGTATGTGTAGCAATTTCTGGCAGTGAAACTGGGGGACAAGGAAAGATTCTTTCCGAGAACTTAGGTTCCACAACTACCTCCTGGGTTTGCTGAACGTCTTGATGAATTCTTCAGGAGTTTCCTCACTCATCACAGACAAATCCCCAGTGGCTGCTGAGTGTTCATGCTGGACACTCTCTTTTATCTCTTGCCTAATCTCAGTTATGTTACTTTACCCTCAACCTGGAATATGCTCTTCTTAACCTCCATCTTTTCCTCTGTTCTGTTGTTCTGCTGTCTCTGCCCAGGCGTCTGTACAGCTGTTAGTAGGCTCTGGCCAGTTTTCCCCTCAGTCCCTCTCCCGTATCAGCAGGTGGAATCTCAGTCGCTGCCTCCACTCCTAAGCTGCCTCCTCTTCAAAAACTGTTTTGACACAGCTAACACAGAGCTGGTAAACAAAGACTAACACAGAGCTGGTAAATAAAGAGCACTAGTAGTTCTTTCTTGTTCCCTACGCTGCCGCTTCCCTGTTTGCTCAAGCTGTTGGATTTTTAACTCCTTCTCACAGTTTCACAGACGTTTCTGCAGAGCTGCTGATGTGCAGGTTTTGTTGTTCATCCCCACAGCTGTTGGTTTTAACCAGGCTCTCATCTTACCACACTCTTTCAGGGGTTTCTGAGCTTTACCAGGCACACCTGATCCCCATCTCAGCCCTTTCTGCAGAGGTGCTTTGTTACCTGTGTGGTTCCGCTGGCTCCGAAGGGATTCTGGCACGTTCCCATGCTGGGTGCTTGCACAGAGACCAGGCAGCCACAGGACAGGGGGCAGGCTCCCTGCTTGGCTAGCAGAGGGAGTGAATGGCCAGTCCTGATGGAGAAGGGTGGCCCCGGCAGTCCCAGCACGAGTCCCCATGGCAAGGGAGCAGTGGGGTGGCTGAGTTTGTTATCCACTGCCAGAATTTCAGTTCGCATCCAGCTGAAGAATCACAGCATGTGTTCAACCTTGCTTCAGCACTAAAATATCAATGATATTGAATGCAGATAAATGAATTGATGCATATAAAGGGGCAGGAGGGAAGACTGACCGTCCCTGAAAAGGGTGGGCTGAGTTGATCGTCCTCTGGGGCAGAAGGACTTTGAAAAACTGAAGTAATCCATGTGAGTCTGCTGGAGCAGGACAGTGCTCATCAGAGCAAGCTAAGCCCAGAGGGTTCTTAAGGTTTATGAACAAAACATGATCTGTTGTTTGCTGCCTTTGAATGCCTAGTGTGTGTGTGTATATAAAAACACATATATTTGTAGCTATGGTGTGAAATTACACCCTTGAACAGAGAAGGGGGACATGGGTGTTGTTCCCTGCCCAAGGAGCAGACATCGGGCTGGGGCTCTTTGATCTGGAACAGGGCATTCCCACATGCCGCCTCCCTGGTTTGGTGCATCCCTAAATTCAGGAGGGAGACCTCCTGCAGTCACCCTGGTGGAGCAGGAGGCAGTTTGCCACAAGGCAGGCAGCAGTGCCCTGGATCCCCTCGTGCCAGGAGTGGGCACGGCAGCTGTGCATTGGGTCAGGGAGGCTGAGCAAACCAGGGGGTTCACAGGGTTGCCTGGGCCATGCCTGGGCTCCAAATGGTTACTCTGCCACATGCAGTGGTCTGTAGGTATACACACACAGACTCACTCTGGCCTTGTTCTTCCCTGGAAAATTCCTTTTGGATGTTATTTTGGGACGATTTTCTGGGTTAGATGAGCATTAGTGGCCTATTCTGTCCCAGTTCTCTAACTGATTGCACTGATGTGAGTTGTAGGGTTTGCTGCCTGCCTTTCCCTGCCTCCCTGAAGAAATAATTTCCTTGCTGGAGACTTGGTAGGGGCGTTGCATTGCAGTGCAGTGGTTAAAGAGCCTTGAGTTAAGTGCATGTAGTGCTTGTCTGTTTTAAAGTGAGCAGTTAAGTGGTCTGGCTGGCCTAGCAGTGAGGGAAAAAAAACAAACCATAAATAAAATTCCTGTAATCCCAGGCATTGGTTAAGCAGTTAAAACTCTTGACAAAGCCATTGAAAGATGTCATCTGCAGGGCACACCACTGCCTTAGCAGTTAGGTGGGACAACTTCTTTGTGAGGGCAAGAGGAGGGACAGACACTGATTTCTTCACTCTGGTGACCAGGGACAGGACCCAAGGGAACGGCTGGAGCTGTGTCAGGGCAGGGTTAGGCTGGATATCAGGGAAGGGTTGGGTGCTGGGCACTGCCCAGGCTCCCCAGGGAATGGTCACAGCCCCAAGGCTGCCAGAGCTCCAGGAGTGTTTGGACAACGCTCTCAGGCACAGGGTGGGATTGTTGGGGTGTCTGTGCAGGGCCAGGAGTTGGACTGGATGGTCCTTGTCCAACTCGGCACGTTGGTGATTCTGTGACTGTGCCTGGCTCGCACACCATGCGGAGCGTTAGGATGAATTCAGGTGAGTGACAGCTGCAGCCTGTGAGCCTCAAGGGCTTCTCGGCGTCCTCCTGGGCGGGACGGCATCCCTGTTCCCTTGGAGCAGCCTCTGGATCCCAGGCATTGCGCGGGATCAGCCGGGCTGTGTGCGTGGCAGAGCCCCGCGGTGCCACTTGGCATCGCGCTGGCGACCTTCGGGCAGGAGCAGCGTGTAAACAAGCGGGAGCCTTGGGATCCTTCCTTGGGGAGGGACAGCCGGCGCTCTGAGGTGATGAAACAGCAGGCTGTAAACAAACAGCTCGCTCTGCACTGCCGGGGACTGCGGCAGCTAAACATAGCTCCAGGGGCTGGGCCGCCTGGCCTCTGCCCCGCACATCGCGCTGGGCTCCGCTAGCGGTGCAAAGGTGAAATTCTTCAGGCTGCGTCAGCCAGAGCTCGCTGGATGTGCCGATGGTCTCTGCTGCCCGTCCCCGGGAGCGCAGGGCTGAGCGGTCAGCCCAGCCCGGCTGCTTGCCCATCCCAGTGCCATCCAAAGGCGGTCCTGCTGGCCAGCCTCTCCCACTGCAAGCCGGCAGCAGCGAGCCTGGCGGAGGCAGATTATGCTCCTGGTATTTCTCCCTGCGGCGTGTGGGAGGAGGTGTGTAGCAAAGGGGAACTGGTGACCCGTCTGCACCCTGTAATAGGGGAAGGAAATAGCAGGGTACAGCTGCTTCAGGCAGGAAGGTTCCTGAACACGTAGGATATTAATATACACTTCTATTTCTCAGACAGGGAGAAGCTCCAGAAGCCTGATGTAAGAAATGGTTTGCTTAGTCATGCTGGTTAGGGGTTCATTAAAGTTGCAGTATTGTGACAGTCTTGTCTTCCAGTGGCTGTGCCATGAGTAATACATGACATGGGTTTTATGAGCATCAACTCTCTGAGGTGTCTTTAATGTTGCTTTTTGAATGAGGCTGAGCCCAAGGCCCTAATTCCTCATGGCTGCTTAATGATTCAGTTGTGTATGACTGGAAGACTACACGACGTGCTGGGGTACAGTGTCATCAGGAAATTATTCACATACAGCCCTGCTCCAGAGTGCTGCTCTGGGTGCTTTAACAATTAGCAGAAGCGTAATGGACATTTGTGTTCACTCTTTCTCCTGGCAAAGCTATCAAGTATGCCTGGAACAGGCTGCATTTCTCCATGGTTTTCCTTTCCAATATTGACAGAAACATGAAGTAATCACTTCTAAATTTCTCTTAAAAGCATTTTAATCATGAGTGGAAGCAGAGGATTTTTGCTTTTCTGCTGAAAGACTTAGGGTGAATAGTCGATGCATGACTGGAAAGCAGCGTGCTGCTACTGCTGAGCTAAACTCGTGTCACTTAGAGAAATCAAGTCCGTCCCTACCCCTGAGATAGGGTTAAAAATAAATTTGCTGTTTGACTGGGTATTTTGAAGTCTGTTTCTCACTCTCACGTAGGGCCCTCTGGAGAGCAGTCTGAAATGGAACTCGCATGGTCGTGGATGAGCGGACAGAAGCAAACCAGTTCTCCTGTTTGTCTCCTTCTTTTGCAGGACAGATTCCGCATCCCACATGAGCTACGATAATCCTCCACCGTACCCCGGCCCGGGCCCGACTGCCCCGTACCCACCCTATGCACAGCAGCCGGGGGCCCCTCCCGGCCCATACCCCGGCTATCCCCCTGGACCCACCGGGCCCTACCAGCCGGGCCAGCCAGGCTACCAAGGATATCCCCAGTATGGATGGCAGAACGCGCCTCCACCTCCAGGGCCGGTGTATGCAGATGGGCCGAAAAACACAGGTATGACCGAGCAGCCACGGCGTGACACCGGGGCACCTGTTAGCCTCACGAGTACCCACTGACCATGAAGTAATCTGTTCACCAGCACCTGGCCCTAAAGGAGGCTGGTGAACGTATTGGAGGAGGTGGAGACTTGTTTGAAATAGCAGTTTTGTTTACAGCTCGTTTTCCTGCTTTATTTTGCTGCTCTCGCAGTTCTCTCTCTGGTTGTTGGAGAATACTGCTGAACATCTTTAGTGCTGATCCCTCAAGGGAATCCTTATGCTGAGGTTGTTATACAGGCTTTAGATTTGCCACAACTCTCATTCCACCTGTCTCTTGGTTGATAAGTTTCAAGCAAAGGCTGCACAGTTAAAGCTTATAATATTCAAATGTACAGTTCCTACTGAATTAATGGGCCTCGGTTTTCTTGAGCCCATCAGTACCTGTCCAAGTGATCTGCTCATTCCTGGGCATTTTGGTTTTTTCTGAAGTTATTATCATTCTGTGGAAAAACCCAGATTTCTGGGGAAGGGAGGGAGGATGATGCACCTTCCCTTGGCAGCTGGCTGGTCCATCTGTGTGCCACGTCCCCTCAATATGGCTCATTGGTATGCTCTGGCACCCACAGCTCTCCTGGGGCTCACTGCAGTGCTTGCTGCAGCCTCAGATTGTCAGAGGAGAGGCAGAGAAGATGATTAAGGGATGAGAGCTTCTCCTCCTTTCTATGAGGAGAAGCTGAGAGAGGTGGACTGTTCAGTGGGGTTGAACAGTCTGATGTGGGTCTATCGAGAGGGCCCAAATTTAAGCAGTGAGCAGTTGGTGGGAGTGAATAAGAACCTGAACTGAGGGCAAATCATGAGTTCAACTTCCTCTATAACAGAGTGAGAACCCTGCCTTGGAGGAGGAGGAGGAGGCAGCAGCATGGTGATGCTTCCCACCACTTCCATCACATGGAATCAAAGTGTAATCAGGGTTTTCCCTGGGGTTTTGGGGTGGCTAAGAGATGTTTCTTAGTACTGGGCAGGGGAAAACTCCTTGTTTCCCATGTTGAACATCTTTGGTTGGTGCCAGTGTTGCTTTGCTGCTGTAGCCACACAAAGGGGTGTGCTGGCAGGGGCAGTCTGGCTTTGAGACAGTTCTGCTGCCTTGGAAGCTTGAAGGATCTCATATCAAACTGGATCAGGGAACTGATGACACTGAATGTCCTCTGCTCTGCTCACAAACCTGTGTGAGAGCACAAAGAATAGGCTGGAAAATTGGAGAGGACAAGTAGCAAAGTGTTTGAGTGTCCTGCACTGAGAGCCCAGGCTTGTTCTGCAGGAGGTTTGAGTTTGTTAAGCCTAAGCTAATGCAACTTCAGCTCTGCAGAAGGAGCACTCTAGTCCATAAATCAAAAACCTTCTGGTAAGTCTTGTCCTTGAACTGCCTTCCTGCAGCTACAGGTGGTCTCTGAACCCACCTTGGGAGCCTCCAATTAGCTCTGCTTTTGCTGAAGTGGATGTAAAAAAGTGATAGAATCACAGAATGGTTTGAGCTGGAAGGAACTTAAAGATCAGCCAGTTCCAACCCCCTGCCATGGGCGGGGACACCTTCCACTAGACCAGGTTGCTCCAAGCCCCATCCAACCTGGCCTGGAACACTTCCATGTATGGGGCAGCCACAGCTTCTCTGGGCACCCTCGCCACCCTCACAGAGAAGAATTTCTTCCCAATATCCCATCTAACCCTGCCTCCAAGTCCTCCCCAGGGCTGCTTTCTCCACCCAGCCTGTGTTTGTGCTTGTCATTGCCCCTACCCAGGTACAGGAGCTTCTGCTTGGCCCAGCTGAACTTCATGAGGTTCACGTGCCCCCACCTCTTCAGCCTGTCCAGGTCCCTCTGGATGGCACACATTTATTTTAAACACATTTATTAATGTCTGCAAAGTGAAGTCAGGGCTATAATTTTGCATTTCTCTGCAAAAGCTTGCTTTCTCTTCATTCTCCTTCTGTTAAACACCCTTTTTTTCTCCCCTTGCTCCTTTTTGGCCAGTCTGTCAAAACTGGAACCTGATCTTTGTCCTCTGATGCTGTAAAGGAGCCTTCAATGGGGCTTTGTGTAAGAACCCCAGGAGTGTCTAATTGAGAGTGGATGTCTCTAAAAAAGCTAATTATTTATAAATCTGTTACACTAATGCTATGTCTCTGTTGATGTGGCTGAACTTCTAACATAAAAAAATTACATCTAAATTTAATCAAGGCATTGCAGTCAGCCTAGCTGGTCTAGCATGATTTCATGTGGCTTGTCAGTTCCTGTGGTGTTTCCACTTATCTGGGAAGAGCTGCTGTGTGGATGCTTTCCTTTCAGAGCGGATGTTTTGCTCTCCTACATGACTTTGCTTAATCCAATGAATTAAGCTACTCCAAGTAGTACATTAGTATTTCTGAATAAGCGTGTGTCCGCAGTGAAAACTAGGAAACTTGCTATACTTTAAATTTTATGCTTTACGTTATTTTTACTGTGTGGGCAAACTGCAAAGTGGGCTCTTATGTTGTAGATCGTAGCCAATGTGCTGCTGCTAATGTGTGGAAGTAATTATTTATCATATTTTGGTCTTGAGTGGATCACACAGATGGAAATAATTACTGTTGAGCTCTCAAAATCTGATGGTAAAGTAGCATTTTATGGTGATGATGTTTTTTCATCCTAATTCGTAGCCTGTTAGGAATAGCAATGGACAAAGCCTGTCCACTCGGCCCTTGGAGACCTAAAAAAACCTCACATGCCTCACTCTCTGTATTAAAGCTGCATCCGAGATGTAACAGGGAAGCAGCTTGACCTGAGTGCTGGTTCTGTCACCCACACTGCCCAGGAGCTCTGAGCCTGTTTCAGAGGCTGCTGGTAAAGGACTCCAGGCTGAGCCTGAGTCACGCTGCCCGTGTGTGCTGCAGCCACACCTTTCCCCAGCCACAGCACCCTGTGTCCTCAGGAGGTGGGAGCTGTAAGCCCAGGATGGAGACTTCAGCCCCTCTTGCTGGGGTTGTGCTTGGCAAGGGTAGGAAGGAAAGTTCTTGCTGTTGAGTGAGCAATGACAAGTAGGTGAGAAAGGGAAGGTGTCGCCACCTTTTCAGTATGTCATTGACTTGGGGGGCACGTCCAAGGGCTTGCTGGAGGAAGCTGCAGTCCAGAACAGCTCTGAACAAGGAGAACACGTGTGTTCCCCTCTGGACTGTGTGTGCAGGACTAGCCAGCCACGAGGACGTCTGGGGTGCAGAAATCAGCTTGTGGTTATGTGCTAAGACTTAGTGGTGGTGGCCATATGACTCCCATGTGGTCACCCCCATACGGCACTGTGGGACAGGGCGGCTGCAGCTGATCACAGCGTTCCTTGGCCCCTTCTCCCAGAGGGGATGGAGGCCAGTGTGTGCGAGCTTGCACCCCCTCAGAGTCACCCCAGCTACCTCAGGCCATGAAAGGCCTCAAAGCATGCTTTTTCTCCACGTGAAGGAGCAGCGAGCTGGAGACTCGCTGGTGGTTTGCTGACGTGACACAGAAGACCTCATGGTTTTATTTTTTTGGAGGGATGGCTTTTAGGCTTGGTCAGGTTACTGATACCGAAGTCTCCAGAGAAACCCCACGTCTTACACCTTGTGAGGGCTGGCAACTGACTTGGCTGTTGTTCATTAGAAATAAACAACTCGACCTTTGCCTTTAGAGATGATAATGTAAATGCTGAACCTGAGGGACATTATCCTTGAGGGTGTCTGATTCAGCTTCCTAGCGCTGGGAACTGACGTGCCGATCTCTGGCTGCAGTTTTCCTGCTGCCCAGGCTGAGGGCTGTCTCCGTGTCTCTGTCCACACAAAGTCCATGCGGGTGTGAGTTCCTGGAACGCGGTAGACGTGCCACACAGTGCTTGGTGTGGCTAGAGGGAACCTGCCTGCACCAGAACAAAGCTGGGAAACACACAGCTTTAGGAAGGTGGTTCCTGTGTGCAGCATTGTGTAGGGAGCAGGTTCTTCTTTACAGCAGGGGCTCGCTTAGGAGGAAGAAAATATCTCGTTCCAGAAAATGTCTCATTTCCCCACCAGTATTTTCATTATTTGTTATCAACTGGTATAAGGAAACCACAGTAACTGGTGACTGCTCAGCTGGGACTTTCTTGTCTATGTAAATTAGAGGTGAAATGTAATGCAGCTGATAATGGTATGCTTTCAAAAGAAGTGGAATGAGCCAAAGTATGAAGTGACACACTAATTTTAAAAGCAGAAGCTGATGTTAGCAATTTGACCAGCTTAATTTCTTCCCCCCTCCCTGTTGATACATGCCAGCGTAATGGATGAGGCCTGTTCCGTGCTGTGCCAAAGGGAGCCAGGCTCTGTCAGCAGGCACTGCAGGCAAACAGAGCTCAGCATTGCGTCTGAGCCATTGTACACACAGGGTGGAAATCTTATTTCTGGAGGTTGATTACTTGTAGCAAAGCCGGCTGCGATAAGACTAATAGTCACAGTGATGCTGTCTGCCTGCTAATGTTTGTCCAGCTTCAGAATTAACAGGTCACCTAGATACAGGCACTGCCTGCTGCTGGAGGGGTGGATGATTTTTCCTCTTTACCTGTCTCAGTGTGGAAAGGAGGGGATCAGAATCATTCTGGTGAGGCTCTCCAGTGCCTTTCAGTGGTTACCCGCTTTCTTCCCGAACCATGTGGAGCTGGGCCTTCCCCAACAGGAGTTAATTTGGAGGACAGGCTTTCTGTCTGTTGACCCTTTCTAAGTAGTCTGTCAGAGCATTTAGTTTAGCTGTTCCTGTACCTTCAGGAGCTGCAACTCCAGATGCTGGAGTCCTGCCAAAAGAAAAAAAAAAAAAACCAATCTTGCTTGGCAGTTGTCCTCTTATCTGCTTCTCATTCTTTAGTGTGCTTTAAAACCTAGCGTCCTCTCCTCCAGGACTGCTGTATCATCCCTCCCTCTGTCCCTGGCTGCACAAACAGCAGGGGCTGTTGGCTGGCAAACAGTGCAGTCGTGGGGCTGCTGTCTCACCTCACCTTCACAGCTTTTCACCCTCAAGCAGGCAGTAATCTGATAACAACCTGATGCAGAGAAAATTATTCCCAATTCAGGTCCAGTATCTGAAAACATGCTTCAGACAAACTGGCCTCAGGAGGCCAAGGCTGACAACGCTGTGGGCTGAATTTAACGAGGCTGCTGTTCCAGTCGTTGTCAGCTGGGCACCAGGCTGGGTGAGGAGCAAACCATGCACAGCCTTTTTCCAGCACTGCAGACACTGCACAGACTGTGGTACCTGACCCTGTGGGGCTGCACAAGGAGGATCTCACTGGGGCGTGTTCCCTTTGCTTTAAATTGGGCTTTGTCCCTCCTCCTGTCGTCACCCAGAAAGCGCTTGCAAGACCCTTGAAAGATGAAGTTTGGGCTGTGTGAATCCCTCCAAGCCAGGTCTTGTTTAACTCTAGGACTGATGCTGGTTTTCAGTGTAAGCACTGGCACAGGCTGAGGATTGTGCTGTTCTTGGCCCTGCTGCTGACTAGGTTAAACACATCTCCTTGCTTTAACAGTAAATTAAGATTTTACTGATTTAAAAAAATGCTAGAGGAAATTCTCAAAATCTGTAGTTCTGGGAGAAGTCTCTCATCTGTTGTAGTCTAGAAACTAGCTGAAGGGTCTGAAGCCCTGAATTATTGTACATTTGAGCTGAGGGAACGTTTGTTTCTCGTATGACATGTCTCCTGTGCGCTTTCTAACCTGTGTGTGCTGGGGTTTGTAGTGCTTTGGAGAGCTGGCTGATGCCTGCTGACATCCTGCAGAGCCCTGAACACTCACTACACAAGGTGTGCTGATTCCTGTAAGGAATGCTTGTAGCCCTGCCTTTTAGAGATGTTGAATCCTTCCCAGGCACATTGATACACCGTAAATGCTGATTAGTATCACTTCCATTACCTCAAGGATCTCTTAATCCCATCCCTGTGTGCTCAGGTGAGGAAACAACATCTTTTCCAGCCCTGAGCTCAGCTGCAAGAAAATCTTCGGCGTGGTTCCTGCTGAGCCCTAACCCGTGCCTGGCGCCCAGGCTGGTGTGTGAGAGGGGAACGGCTTTGCCCAGTGCAGCGCTGGCTCTGGAAAGTGCTCGCTTGGCTCGCCTGCCCAGTGATTTCCCTGAAATGCGTGGCCTGTTCAGCTTCCCGAAAGCTGGAACAGCTCTCTAGGGTGAGCGTCAGAGCTGCTCAGACTTACGGGAACAGAAAGGCAGGAATTTTCCGAACCTCCTGAAGCTAGGCATGTGGCCATGGAAGAGGGCAGGTCTGATACCTGCGTGAGCAGCTGTAGATCAGTTGTTTCTGCTTGAGCCCAGGCTGAAATCTGGGCTGGGTCAGCAGTGGCTGTCTGGTGGCAGAGGGGATTTGCAGGTGGAGCTGCCTGTACTCCGTGGCATTTTCATTCCATGACACTTGGTTTCTGCTCAGGTGGCTCTGGCAGTGCCATTTGTGTTTGGAGCTGGGAGTTGTGAAACTTGTTCTGAGCATTTTGAAGCTTTGGAAGATTCTTGCTTGAAGTGGGCTATTGAATTTCCATCTGGCTGTGGTATCTGTTTCAGGAGTGTACTGAGGTATTTCCTGAAATCTGAGTGTGGTGTCAGTAGAGACTGCACACAGTGAAAGCCTCTGGGCAGGAAGGAGTTGGGGGGCTGGGAAATAACAGGCCTGAAGCTGTTGGGCTTGAGCAAATACCCCCAGAGAGGAGAAAGAACAATTAAATGCCTTCCTTGCCAAGGGAGTTAGATCTCATCTGTGCCCAGGCTGTGCCCTGGAGGCCGCTCATACAAAAGTTTGAAGTTTAGTCCCTGTTCCCCAGTCCTGAAATCTCTTCTTCCACACTTGCTGCCTGCATGGGGTTTATTTCAGGACAAGTGGATGTCTGGGAGGTCATGGCTGGGTGTTCCTTCCTCCTGCAGCTCTGGGTCTGCAGACCAGAGTGTGCACCTCAAAGATGGCTCTTGGACATTTGATTTCCTGTCACTGTCACTTCTGCATCCCTTGGATGTGCTTGTGCTGACTTTCCCTTCTCTGGCCTCCATCCCGAACAGAAAAGCTTTCCAAGGACCTGGGTGAGAATGGTTTGAAGGTAGAAGCAGATGCACAGGCTGGCCTGACTTAGCAATCTGCTTCGGGCAGCACAAAATCATTCCAAGCACTGGTGAGCAGTTTTAAGCAAGACTTCCTGCTCGCTGAAGAAGTGAAAACAAAGCTCTTGGTGCAGAAGTGGCTTGTGATAAAACCCACTTAATTGACAACTGGGAAGAGGCTTATGGGTCCCTTCTCTGCTGTGCACTCCCTCCCAGACGAGACTCTGGTATTAACTGATACTCCTGCTCTGACCAGCTGTTCCCATGGCAAACAGCCCTTCTGATAGCGCAGCAAGGGGTTTGGGGCTGCAGTGGCAGTGATTGCAAACCACTTACTGCTGCTTCCTCTCATGTGCCCCAGGCCTTGCCCCACAGCCAGGAGTGCAGGTGAGGGTTTTTGCTGGCACACAGCTGGGCTAAAGGAAAGTAAACTTCAGGGCAGTGTGATTTGAGCCCTCCCACCTTAGAGGAGGGGAGTCCCTGCAGCTGGTGGGTGCTGGGCTTTGCTCTCCACCTCCTGCTCCCCAGGGCTGAGCCTGCCCTGTGCTGGCTTCTCTGTGCCTGGATGTCATTCCCGTCATACCTGAAATACCAGGCAAGGGCCTGACCCCTGTGATGTGCAGCAGGACTTGTGGGAGAGCTTGTGGAGCTCGAGGGCTCTCAGGCACCATCACTGCTCCCAGGTAGGAAAGGTGGTACCTTGGCAGTGATGTCTGTATGTGGACCCTGGGAGAGGATGGACTGGTTCTGGCATCAAAGCCAGTGCCCTTGTACTGCAATCCTCGTAGACCCAGTAACGCACTGCAATAAGGGGCATTGCAGTCTAAGCTCACGATTTTAGTTTATGCCAAACCGGGTGAAAAGTACAGCTCATTCTTCTCCCTCGTGGAGCTAATGATTAACATATCAATTAGGTATGAGAAGAAACAAAATGTGTATGCTTAAGATAAAGTCGAGTGTACATGAAATAAGAAGGTATTGTAGTATTTGTTTTAGAAACAAAATGGGAGTTATTTGCACTGGTTTGTGCAGGCCACTACTGCGTGATTACAGGGAGTGATACCGTTTTCGGGGTAAGCATGATTCATTGTGCTCTACACTCTGAGGCTGATTAGGAGGTGGGAGGGTCTCTCAGCTTACACCTTCTCCCATCCTGTTGTAGAAAAAACAATGAAACCGTCAGAACTGGAGCCTAGAACTGAGTGCTGTCTAGTGCCTCCAAGAGAAATCACCCTTGTTTCTCTTCTTTTTGGGACCACCAGGCTTCTGCTCGTAATGGCCAGGACCCTTTGTGCTGTAGGAGGTGGTTGGAGTGCCCGACCTTGGCTAAAAGAGAGGCACAAAGCAGCTGATGAGGTCCCCGATAAGGCTCGCCACAGAAAACTGGGTGGCTTTAGCTTGGAGGCACTCAGGCACTGAGGAATCTCACAAAAGCCATGATTCCCTTCATTGGCAGATTGTGGATTGGGTTTTGTTGGCAGAGGTATCCCAGTAGAAAACCTGATGTCTGTCAATGGAGTCCTGCTGGTTGCAGTCAGTTGGGAAGCTGTGGGGGGACTTGCATCAGTCATGGGCTGTGCAAGACTTCCCAACAAAATGCTTTTAGGAGGTTTGGATACGCTGTTTGGGGGTTGGCACTGCATTTGTACAGCACTGCTGCATGGCCTGGGAGGAGTGGGTGAAGGTGCCACCACATGCTCTTGATGTCCTCGGGCACTTATGTCACTCTGTTAGTGCTCTGAAGGCAGCGTTCAGGTGTCCAAAATGAGCAGATTGGTGTAGGGTGTCTCCAGCTCAGTGAGAGGCTGGGCTGGGAGCAGTTCATCCATGCTGTCTTTGAGCTGGTTGGTAGCTGCAGCTGCACAGCTGACCACCCTTCAGCTGTTGTGCTCCTCTGCTGTCCTCTGCAAGCCCCACAGCCCGATCAGGAAAGCTGTTCAGCATTAATGGTGTCCCTCTGTGCTTAAAATCTCTCTGATTTTTGTGGTGATAGCGACAAAGCTGCAACTCCTGAAGCACCGATGTGGCTTCAAAGAAAGCCTCACGAGCTGTGAGGGAGGGGTGGCTGTCTCTCTTCAGAGCATTGCCCAGATGCTCTCCAAGTGTGAACGTGTCCAGTGTTGATGGTGTGCACACTCAGACCACAGCAGTGGTTGCGGCAGCTCCCGTGAGCTGGCAGAGGCAGAGCTGCCCTCGAGACTTGTTCTCCTTGGAGAGGAGCTCTGCAATGGAAGGCAGCAGCTTCTCAAATGTGTGTTTCAGGTGCTGTCTTTCAGGCATTCCTTGAACTCGGAAGGTGAGTGGGTTTGTTAAAGTACCACGGCTGCCTGCCATGGGGGAAAACCACAGCTTTTTTTCAGAGGGTTTCTGCAGAAAGGTGCTTCTGCCACCATGTGCTGCTGGTGTAAATGGCTTCCAGCTTTTCACAGAAGTGAGAGAACAAACCTGAGTGCTGTTTCACTGTTTCTAACAGAAAGGCTCACCCCAAACCCATGGTGAGTCCTGGAAAGGTCTTGACATGGCTGCTGTCCCTTGCCTTGTCCCAGTCCTGCCCCCAGCTGTTAGTGGGCAGCTGTGCCTGTCCTTTGGCCGGCTCCAGGCAGCGCCTTCCAGGACAAGGCGCAGCAGCAGTGCCAGAGGGCTGGCAGGGGCAGGGACAGAGGTGATGCCCATGGACACTGTGACCCGCTTGTGCGGAGAGGCAGCGTCCAACACGAGTCGGCTGAGCAGCCGTGGTGAGAGCGCCGGGCTCCCTCTGCTCAGGCCCAAGCCTGTCGCTGTTACGTCCGAGGCGCGTAAAGAAAACGACAGAGTCCAGGCTCATGAACAAGTGGAAGCCGAAGTGCTTTAATAATTTTCTGACTACTATATAGGATAGATGGCAAAAAGTGTGTTGAGTAGCAATAGGTAATTGGTTCCTCAGCAATCCACCCCTTGAGAAGATTGGCCAAGTCTTAAGATACCTATTCCAAAATATTTTCAAAGTCAAAGCCATAAGTATCTTGTAAAACAGCCTGCAGGTGCAAGAAGTTTATGAAACTGTGACCTTGTTTAAAAGAGTTTACATAGGAAAGACAGTCTGCTCACAGAATATTGAGAAAAGGCTGAAGAATTTCTCTGCTTCTAGCTTTTTAGCACCTACACAAGCTTGGGAAAACCATTTCGTTTAATATTTCAGCAAGTGTTGCATAACAGCACTTTGTACATGCCTTGAACATGCTTTGTTGGCATGTCCCTGACACTTGGCTGTAGCTTCAAACTTCTAATGGATTAATCATAAATACTTCAGGCAAACACTTCTTGCATCCCTGCAGTCCTGGACAGCTGATTGTAACTGGCAAGGGGCAGCCTCCTTGAGCTGTGTGGATCTGGATGTCTCAGGGCACTGGGTCCCTCCGTTTTGGGTATGGCAGTGCTCTGGCAGCAGCAGTCCAGCTCCCCATGGCTCAGAGGTGGGACAGCTTGAATGGCAACCTGGCAGCTGGTTGGAAGCCAGGGCTGTGTCAGGGCTCCAGCACAGGGATGGCACCGTCTTACACAGGACTCTCGAAGTATTTGGTGGGTGTTTTGCCTCCACTGATCGTAACAGGACCTTCTTAGAGCAAGCAAATGCACCAAAGAGCTGCTTGTTTAGAGCTCCTGGATCCACCAGGAAAATAAAGCCCAGACCGAGCCCCTGGGTGACCTCTCCACGCAGAACAGGCCGTGGACAGAGCTGCTGACACGCTGCTGGATAAGGTCAGGCTCACAAGCCTCCATGTTCTCCTTGCAAGTCTTCCAGACGTGGCTTTGAGTGCAGGTTTGGGGCTGCGGGCAGGGAGGAGGGAAGGGCCTGGCCAAAGTCCTGTGTGCCGTGGGATGTACTCGCCTTGGGATAGGATGGGATGGGTCTGTGGTCCACACTTCCAGAGGGATGAAAGAGGCAGCCAGGGTGCTGGGCTCACATGTCATGGACCTTGTTCTGCGCTCCTTGCGGGTGTGGCAGGGGCTGGCCCAGGGCACAGCCCTGCCCTGGGCTGTGGGGAGGAGGTCGTGCTCCCCCTGGCAGCAGCACAGGGAGCCAGGTTTCCATCGGGTCCTGCTCTGCTCCTGCTGGGAGGTGCCAGCCTGGGCCCTGCGGGGGCGGGCAGGGACAGCAGCTCCTGAGGGAGGAGAGTTCGTGGCACCTCTGCTGCTCCGGCACAGCCTGTCCCAGCGCTGCCACCTCCTCCTGGGGCTGAAGGGAGAAGGGATGTGTCTCCATCCTGACGTTCCTGGAGCAAGGGCTGTGGGTGCTGTGACTGAGTGGTCACAGGGAAGGGGGACAGCAGTGCTGTGCTGATGCCATGCAGGGGCTCCCCTGGAGCTGGGCTGTGCCTGTGCTGAGGATGCCTCTTGTCCCTTATTGCCCTTGATGAGAGGGGGCCTGCCTGAGGCTCGGGCACAGCTGTCCCCAAGCACAGACATTTGGGGGGTACTGGACTCTCCTTCTCTGCCTCCCTTGGTGGTGTCAGGGTTTTGGCATCGTGTAAGCTGGAGCACATCCTCTGCCCATCGCTCTGCAGAGCTGAAGGAGTGACTGGGGAATGGTTTCCTGAGCACAAAGCAAGCCCGTGGGAGGGCCAGGCCAATGCCATGAGCTGTGTCCTGCCCAGGCTTCTGCCTGCCAGCACCATGTGTCCAGCACTAGCTGCCTGCCTGGGTTGGACTCCTGTGTGAGGGCACGTTTCCTGCACAGGCCACAACAATCAGACCCAAGAAAGCTGTCAGGAAGGACAGTCACCTGCCTGCCCTCAGACTGATGCAGTTCTGGGTGTGACAGCCTGGGCTCAGAGAGGAGGAACCAAAGATAAACTGCTCCTCTGTCCTAATGGGCCTCAAAAAAGAGCGAGCAGCACACTGGCCTCAAGTAGGAGACCCTGCGTGGAGAGCTCCACCCAAACCTGGGGCTCCCTCCTGTGTGCTCAAGCAGTTGGCAGTGTGCAGCAAATCCCCACAGGCTGCCGGGAGCCGCGGGGCAGAGATGGTTTCTGTCCATGAGGCGATACCTGGAGCGTTTGGGCACCTGCCCCTTGGTCCGTGAGGTGTCACTGCACTGCCACCTCCTAGCCTGTGCCTCGGGTGCTCAGCTGCCAGAGCTGCGAGTCCCCTCACATGCAGGAGGGACGCAGAGCCGGAGCAAGGACTGGTCCCTGTCCAGGACTGGTCCCTGCCCTGTCATCCTAGGGAAGGAGGCAGTTCTGTGTGTGGTAGGGCTGGAGCAGTTGTTGGGGAACAGCTACTCATGCAAGCGGGCTGAGCAGTGCCAGTCTAAGCGGACAGGCACACAGGCTGCAGATGTGCTTGCAGCTGGGGCAGCTGGCACCTCCTGGAAAGCTGACCTGGGGGCTGAGCCACACCTGGTTCTTGTCCTCTTCGCTGTGTGTTGTGACTGTGCAGGGCAGTGCTGCCGCTCTGACTCACCAGCCCCTCTTGCCCGCAGTGTACGTCGTGGAGGAGCGGCGGAGGGACGACACGGGCGAGAGCGCCTGCCTGACGGCGTGCTGGACGGCGCTCTGCTGCTGCTGCCTCTGGGACATGCTGACCTGACGCCGCTGCCGCCCCGCCGCTCACCGAGTGCTATGCAGGCTCCCCACTCCTGTCCCGACTTCTTTCTGTTACTGTAATCAACGCTCTGCTTTGCACAGCCAAGAGTTCCCGTCTGTCCGTCCTAGCGCCTTGTCGGGGTGGGGGGTGCACTCCTTTATTTTAGTAAAGGAAAAAAATCCCTTTTTAACATTTCTAAGACTTTTGTTGTAACTTTGAAGAATGTGCTAATGGTGTATTTCAGCCAAAGGCATTCTGATGAAATGTATATTTACCAGTTGAGATTTTCCTAGCCCTAGAGACGAAGACGTACGCAATAATTAAAGCCAACAGTTGATTTTCTTCACTAGGTCCTGGCTGTTTCAGTAAATCTCTCTGCAGGGTGAGCGTTCCCCTGGTGCTGTCCATCTTTGACCTCCTGTGGGCACTGACTCTGTCGGTGGGAGTCCTCGGTGTGGCACCTCCAACCCCCTCATCCCACACAGGGCAGCACAGTCAGGTTTTCATCCTGCAGGTCTGGCCAGTCAGGTCCCCTCCTGGAACCAGGGCCCTCTCCAGCAGCTCCTGGGACAGCAGAGCTGGGAGAAGCACAGGCTGAGCTGCTGCGTGTGTGCACCAGCAGCTCCTGGGGAAGGGCTGCTCCCAAGCTGTGATCCATCATCCTGCGCTGCAGAGCCGAGGGTTGCGGGTGGTAAATTAATGGGTAAGAAGAGACAAGCCATGGAATAATCTAGTGCTGAGGATTTAGAACTGAAGCTGTTCCATGGCACGCCTGGCCAGAAAAGGGATAAAAAGCTTTTGTCTGCAGAAAAGTGGGGAAAACCTGCTGCTGGTTCCATGGGGGACGTGTCCCACCCTGCTGCTCCCCCAGCCTTGGGAGCAAAGCCGACCCTGGTGTCCTGACACACACTGGCATTGTGTGGCACTGCCTGGAGAGCACCCAGGGATCTCGGATCTGTTTGCAAAGGGCATTGTACTTGCTGTCCCTTGGTTGTGCAGCCAGGTTGCGCTCTGTACAGCTCCACTCTGGGCTCAGCAGTGCAGTTTGGAGCTCTGGTCTGGGGTAAGCTGAGGTGTTTGGGTTTGATGAGAGCCCCTTGCACTCCCCTGTCCCCAGGAGTCTTCTTCGGGGGGCTGCCCCTCTGCAGCCATCAGCTCAGGTCTGTGGCCTGGTTCCCAGAGGTCCCTGCCCTGGGAATGGGCACTGTCACCTTCCCTGTCACTGCACCTCCCTGGCAGCTTGGCAGCTGTAAGGAAGCAGGAGCAGAGTCCCTGGCTCACTCTCCTTGGTGGGGGGAAGGAAGTGGAGCGTCTGGCTGCCCCATGCCCATGGCACTGCCGGGGCGGAGCAGCCACGACCCCGTCTCCGTGGGACAGCGGCTGCAGCTGGGGCCGTGTGTGGTGACCCAGGTGACACGGCCTGGCAGCCTGGGGGCAGCGAAGGGCCAGCCCAGAGTGTGACAGCCCCCGTGTGCCGCTGGGATGACAGCCCGGGGGGTCGGCAACGGGACCTGGAAACTCCCAGCTCCAAGATCCCGGGAGCCTCTGGAAGGCGCTGGGGAGAGCGGCGGGGGCCGGCCCGGTGCGCTGCCCACAAGGGCCACACGGTGGCGGTGTCCGGCCGCGCACCGCCGGCCCTGCCGGGGCGGGCGGGAATGGAGCGGGAGCAGCGGGAACGGCCCGGGCCAGGGGAACGGAGCGGGAGCAGCGGGAACGGCCCGGGCCAGGGGAATGGAGCGGGAGCAGCGGGAACGGCCCGGGCCAGGGGAATGCAGCGGGGGCAGCGGGAACGGCCCGGGCCAGGGGACTGCAGCGGGAGCAGCGGGAATGGAGCGGGACAAAGGGAATAACCCAGGACAGCAGGAACGACCTCCTGGCACGGGCTGGCTGGGCCAGAGCCGGTTCCCATGTCTGTGCCTGTGCTCATGGCTGTGTCCATATCCCCGGTGGTGTTTGTGATCTGCCCACCTCCCTCTTCCCGCACCACCACTCCCCAGCAGGACCTTCCCCAGTGCCTGCAGCAGGCAGCAGGCAGTGGGTGTCCACTGGCTGAGGGTACAGCTGCTCCAGGGAAGCAGGATTTCCTGCAGGCCCCTCATCCCAACTCCTCCCACCACCCCATCGCTCCACAATACCCGTGCAGGGAGAGCAGCCAGAGACAGGAGTTGTGTGCCACAGCAGTGTTTTATTGAGGTGGGGTGGAGGGGTCAGGCAATGGGGATGAGCCCAGAACACCCAGGGGTGCCACTACTGCGCCCTGCGGGCCATCAGCATCTCCCGGATATTGTCTTCTGCTTCCTTCACGCTCCGCTCCAGGTACGACTTCTTCTGCTGCAAGGCAGAAACCAGAGGAAAATCAGGATCCCCCCAGCCCTGCCAGCACACACCTGGGTACCAGGGCCCAAACATGGCCAGGCAGAGCTGTGGGTGCTGGCTGGGGCACCCACCACACTGCAGGTGTCCCATGTGGGGACAGCAGTTGTAACTTCCCAGAGGCACAGGGGCAGGTTAATGTTCACACAGATTGAATTTTGTTCCCCCCGAAACCTCAGAGCTGCCAGGGCTGTTGCAACAGCGGCACTTCAAAAAGTGGGAGCCATCTACCTCAGCAAGGAAGGAAATCAAATCAGATCCTGTAACTCTCGCAGCCTAGAGAGGGACTGACGTGCCAAGGCCTCCTGGTGGAGACACAGCAAAACCCTCTCCTTAGGCACAAAAGGTTCTTTTTCCCAGCTGGGCCATTTTCTAACCCTATATCCTCCTTTCTATCAGAAATTCCCTGGCATCATCACCAAATACGTGTTTCCTTAATCATCTGTAATTAGGCTGGGCTTGGCAGGGAAGCAGCCCCAAGACGTGCATCCCAAGACAGGAATTCAGCATGCAGCATTTTTTCCTGCTAGCCTGGGTGCTGCTCTGTGGCTGGAAAGATCAGCACTTGGCTCTTTGGACTATTTTCTCTGGGTTTCCAAACAACAGACACAACAGTCTCCTTCGGCGTTGCTGTGAGCACAGGCTCCCGTGCTGCCCATGTAGAGCCCTGCTCTGGGCCATGCCAGCTACCAATAAGCACTGGCAGGATTGTTATTAAATTCCAGGAGTCCAGGCCTCATCCCAGAGTATCCTGCCAGAGGCTCTACCAGTCACCTCCCCAGTGCCAGGAGCCCAGTACAGCAGCAGTGGCCCCCAAAGCCCACCCAAACCAAGGACAGGTGAAGGGCACGAACTGCTGATGCTGCCCTGAGAGCCTCACCCTGACTTCCGTGAGCCCCTGGGACTGTGGTCCTGTAATGCTGAAAATCCATTAGCCCATGGAGCAGCCCTGCTACCACCACTGCCCCTCTGTCCCCTTGCCCTGGCACAGCTGCACACTCAGCTGCAATGCCCATGCCATGGGGACATCTCTCCCAGCCCTGCTTCTAAAGGCTGAAGGGTTTGTATTTAAATACTAAAGGTTCTTGTGACAGCCCAGGGTTATGCTCCAGGGTTCATTGTCCCTCTCCATGGTCCCCAGGCATGTGGGGTCCCTTTCTCTTACAGGAACTGCTTTTGAGGAAACCACAGGGAGAAGAACAGCCACAGGTTCCCACTGCCAGTGACTCAGTGACACAGGAGCAGGACTCTGTCACCGCCGTGCTGTCCCCACACTGCCCGCACAGACATCGAGGGATTTCACACATAGGGAACTGAGTCTGAGGGCAGCAAGAGGAGACAGGCCCAAAAAGCCCTCGTGGCTCTGAGCTTCACCTCACTCTGTTGACCAGAGGAGAGTGGCAGCAGTAGAGCTGACTTCCAGGGGGTCATTTTTTACTAAAGATTTTTGAACATCATTAAGTTAGTGCATGAAATGGTCTTACCCTCCTGTCCTCTCCCCTGGCCCTGTCTCCTGCTCCCACCAGGCAGCAGGAGACACTTCCAGAGAGCAGCTCTCCCCAGGCAGGCTGTCCAGCAGGATTGGGAGAGCCCAGGAGCTGGCAGGCTGCAGCCATGGCTCCATGTTCCTCCCAGCGGAATTTCAGACATCCCATCGGGAAGCCTTGCTGGTGCCCACGTGGGCCCCACTTCTATGAGAATGAGGGACCCTGATGCAGCAGAGGAGCGCCCACATGGCCCATGTGGACCCACACTGCCCACCCCTGCACAGTGACATGCTCTGCCCTCCCCATGCAAAGGGCCTGGGTTTAATGCCATTTCTGCACTTAGGCAGCACCTGCAGCCCCAGGCAGGACAGGATTCAGGGAATTTTTCTTTCCCTCACTCTCCTTGGTCACCTAATTTTTGAAGCACAAGAATCTGTGCTGCTCCCAGTACTTTCACTCCCTCCCAGAAGCAGTTTCCTGGAAGTCCCATGCCTGGGCTCCAGGAGCATCCTTCGAGTATCAAGGGGAGCCCTGCACCCACAGCTGGGGGGCTGCAAACTCCTCGAGCTGTCCTGCAGCCAGGCAGTGCCGGAGCCAGCACAGGGGCTGGCTCCCACTCCAGCCCACAGCCGGGATCACGGGCAAGCGAGGAGCAGACGGGCGCCACATTTTCCGAGACACGTGGCAGAAGCGAGGTGTTTCTTCCCCAGGAAGGGAGAACTGCAGCCTGGGTTCTGCTTCAGTAATCACGGGAGAAGGAGCGGGAGCCTGTGTGCAAACCCCTCCTCGCTGCGATTACTGGGGTCTAGACAGGAAACTCCGTCTCTCCCAGGGAGCAGCGCCGAGCGAGCGGCTGACACACGCTCTGCCCACTCACAGCAGAGCCCAGAGACACGACAGCGCAGCTCTGAAGTCATGCTGGAGGCTGTTCCGGTCCAGCCAGACCTGCCAGGCTGGTGGTATCTGTTCCCTGAACACCACCCTGCACCCCAAACCTCACCTCCAGCTTCCAACTCACAGCTTTTCATTTGCACTCGCAGCCCTAGTTAACCCTGTGTCCTCTGAGCCCCTGGTTTGAGCCAGCCTGTGGCTGCTGGGCTTCACCTCAGCACCCACTGAGCTGATGCATTTCCCTGGGAAAATGTGTTTGCTGCTCCAGGTGATCATCCTCTGCTGCCTGTGCCATGGCAAGCGCAGCCTGTGGGAATTCCCAGGGCGATGCCAAAACTGCGCTGCTGGTTTCGGTCCCTCGCGAAACCAAAGGTGGCTGCTGCTCTCTGAAGCCTCTGGTTTCGCTTCTACAGCTGTAGCTCTAGTGCTCACCAGTCTGGAGCCAAAGGGGACATGGCAGCAGCCCAAGGGGAATGGCAGCACACTGGCCCTGCACTGCTGGCTTTGGTGGCTGCACGACCTGTGAGCTGCTGACCCAGAGCTCCTACTCACTCACCACACCAGTGCCCCAAACTGCCCCCACCCTCCCCCAGCTCCTGTGGGCCAGGCAAGGTGGGTGCCCAAACCGGCCCCAGATGCCACAGAGCGCCAGGGAAGAACAGAGAAAGCAGACTGGCTTTGAGAAGGCATCAGGGGGAAGTTGCCACATGACCCTGAGCTCCCAGAAAAGCCCCAGCTTCCGGCTGACAAGCAGGGCAGGCTCCACAGCAGTGGCCTGGCGTGCTGCTGTCCCCCTGCAGTCTCGCCAGGAGTGTGGCAAGGCAGTGACAAGGAAACGCGGAGGGCACGACAGGAAGCAGCTGGTGTCAGCCAAGGGCTCCAACTGCAGCAAGGGGCCAGTTCCTCCTCCTGATTCACAACTCCCACAGCCACTTGCTAGAGAATTATTTTACAAAACTCTCTTGCAGGGTGTTACTGAAACTGATTTCAGAGGAACAGCCTCTGACCAACAGTGCCCAGGCCCTGCCAGCCCCCGCCACTCCCAGAGAAAGGCCAGTGCGTTCCCATGACCCAGGCACAGCTCACTCCCACGGGGAGGGATGACCCAGGGCTGCAGGTCCCATCAGTACTGGAGAAGCTTCTCCCCCACAGAGCAAGGAAGGGAAGCTGGAAGCTGCACGGAGGAGGGCACATGGGAAGGTAGCAGGATTTGCAGCCACACGTTTCCAGGTGGACAGCACGCTTCACACGCACTCCAAAATGAAGCCAGCTGACCTGCTCCAGCCCAGGACAGGCTCTTGCATCCTCACTTCTTCCTGCCACAGGCCACCCTCCAGTTCTCATCCACTCTCTCCTCTGCAGTGACATCCTCCTTCTGCCCCACACAGAAAGGGCTCTGCCACCTGCACTGGGACACGAGACCGACACACGGCCACTGCCACAGCCCAGCGAGCTCTGGGCCACCTGCAGAACACTGACAGGGTGCAAACCCACAGAGGATGCCCCCCAAAAGCCAGTGCAGTCAATGCCTCCCAGCCTGCAGTTTCCTAATTCCTTTAAGCTAATACCACTCCCAACAACAGTTCCTTCCCCAGGCAGGAAGGGAATGCCGCACTTGGGAATGAGACAAACCACAGCCCTGATGATCTGTCTCAAAACAAGCCCCAAAGGAAGTGTTCTCACATCAATCTGCTTTCTGGAAACAAAATTGCCATGCTAATAGCTGTCTGGCACCAGGATGGAGGGCAAGAAGATCCCTCCTTGGGCAGCAGAGCCAATCCCACCAGCTGGGCCTCCCAGCACACCCTGGGGGCTCAGAAACCGGACTTTGCACCTCTTCTAACCCTGAGCATAGATGTGTCACCAACCCGGCCTATATTCTCCCCTGCCAGCTCTCAGGAGCCTTCTCCACCTCCAAGGCTTCCTGCAGCCTTCCTGAAAAAGGTGCGTGGGGCAAGGGGTGAACTTGTGTGTGGTTCAGTACAGCTACATGGACTAAAAACACCATCTCCCACACCATCAGAGGTGCAGCCAAAAATGGGACTGACCACTCACGCAGCCCCATCTGACAGACAATCACATCCATCTCCCAGGAACCCTTCCCAGGAGGAAGGGTGGCCGTACAGCTGACAGCTCCGCGGACAGAGCTGCAGGGCCTGGCGGGGAAGGCACCACCAGCCCCAGCCCTGCCTGCAAGGAGAAGGGAGGGCAGGGCACTGACACGCAATGGGCCTGGTGGGACGCACACCTGTGGGGGGCTGTAGGCAGTGGCTTTGCGGGGAGCAGGCAATGGCTCTTGGGGGCTTCCACCAGCCCCAGCTGCCTCTGTGTTCTGCTGGAGTAGGAAGCGCAGCCTCCTGGAAGCACCAGCTTGGCCGGCCCCAGCCAGGGGATGTGCGGGCAGCACCACGAGCCAGCCCTCGCTGTGCATGCTCCTGACCACGGCGTGCTGGCACTGCCAGCCCACACCCTGGCACAGGTGGCTGCAGCCAAACAACGCCGTAGGACTCGCCCCTGCCACCACCCCGCTCCTCGGCTCTCCCTTGCCCTTCACTCCCCATCGCGAGCAGTGCCTGCTCCCTGACCAGCTCTGCGCTGTTTGCTTTTGGCAGCAGCTGTGGAAAGACTAGATTGAATGCAAATACAATTACAGCTCACACCCCGAAGAAGAAAAGGAGCTGTGGTTAACAGAAGTGGCCGGTAGCCTTTTGACACGGCGGGAAGTCACCTCCTGCTCCAGCCTCCCACCTCCGCTCCCATTGCATCACGCTGCTGGAGAGGCCGGTGCTTCTCAAGATGACGCAGCCGGATCTGGCATTCCTGGCAGATTAAAGAGCCAGCATCCACAGATTCCACAAAAAGAAAAAACTATTAATCAGCTCCTCTTGGATGAGCTTTTGATGATCAAAGCACTGTCTTCCCCCCAGCACTGTGATTCAGACGCCTCTGCCTTCAGGGAGAGCGGGTTGGCCACCGCCAGCCCTGCGTGTGGCAGGGCCTTGGCTCGAGCCGGTGGTTCAGTGGAACAGGGCACAGCATTCTCGCTCCACTCCAAGAGCCCAAACAGCCCTGTGCTCCCAGAGGGAGCAGACACGGCAGCCCTGCCCATCCATGCTGCCATACCCTCCCACTCACAGGTGAGTTTCCTGTGTCAAGTCATGGTTTATCACTCAACATCGACTTTTGCTCTTCAAATTCCAGTTCTCTCACGTCACCTCTGCAAATGAAAGAAAGCTTCAACCTCTGACCTGCAAACACAGATCTGCTTAAGCCCAAACAAAAATGTTTCCATGGAAATTTAAGCATCTAGTATTGGAATATGTCTATTCATTTCAGCCTGTTCTTTTTTCTCCCTTTTTTTGTTTTTTAAACTGTTTTTCTATGAACTTGTTTTACACCCAACTTGTGAGGACAGAACAAGCTGGCAGGTCCCTTCCCAGAGAATACCTCCCTTCCCATGGCTCTCAGCCTGCTTGGCTACCAGCCACCAGATTCTGGCATCCCACTCTCACACTCAGAAGGCTTCCGTTGAGGAACGTTGCAGTCTTCAGGCATGATGCAGTGCCTCAAACAGGAGCCCCGAGACAACTCGTCTTGTGACACCACCTCAGTAAACCTGCGGCTAGCCAAGAGCTTCTGCATCCCCCAAACTTAACTCAAACCATTTCTGGCATTCCCTGAGGGCTCTGTGGGAAAGTGATCAGCAGATCCTGAGCTAGAGTTGGGAGCACATGGTTGGCTGGAGAAGGATCTTCCCTGGGAGGACAGCAAACTGTGCTGCCTGTGTACTGAGGGCCAGGCAGCAGCAGCCCGAGCTGCCCTCACTCTTGGGGCGACTGCTGCTGTTCAGGGGTTGGCAGTGCCCAAACTCCCTGTGGAGAGCAGCACTCCGAGCCCTGGCCCACACACCCTGGGCAAGGCAAACATTTTGGTCAGATGAAGCCCATGGAAGATGATGTGCTGGGGACATGTGCTCTG
Organism: Struthidea cinerea; assembly: GCA_013397865.1. Taxonomy (NCBI): domain Eukaryota; kingdom Metazoa; phylum Chordata; class Aves; order Passeriformes; family Corcoracidae; genus Struthidea; species Struthidea cinerea. The sequence continues at coordinate 466,439 of VZTI01001513.1, forward strand.
TCTACCAGGATTTCACTTGGAACCCCTAAACAGGAAGGAGGAGGACCTGCTGAACAGCACCCAGCTGCTCCTGCTCCAGGAGAAGCCGAAATAGTGGACACCAGCAATGGGGTGGGGTAGGTCTGCAGGCAGCCCTACGCCCTGATGGGTCCACCCAGCACTGGTCCTCACCCAGTTCAACACTGTGGCACATGTACACACTGGGAATTGCCACTCTACAGCAACCACCAAATATTTAGATACACTTCAAGACTTTCCAAGCAGAGTTATTGCCTCAGGAAGTTGCCCAGAGTTTGCTCAAGAGTGAATGACCTGGAATAGGAAGGGAGCCCAGCTGGTTTCTGACGACAGCTGATGACAGAAGCATGATGTCATATACCTAAGAGGAGAAGTGATGATTCAGACCCTTCTGTTTTTCCTCATCTCTTCCTTCCACAAAGTAACGGAGACCCACAGTCACTTCAGAACTACCTGGGTTAGAGTGCAGAAGAGAAAACATCAAGCATACAGCTACGTTTGCCAACTCAGGAGAATCCTTAAAAGCACCTGCCTAAAGAACTGCTGGCGCAAATCCACCACCATCATGTACTGATCCTACCACAGCACAACCAGCAGGGCTTCCCCCATCATCATTACCAAAGCACCTCAAAACCCTGAGGAACATACTCTGAAAAAGCTTAGTTGGAAAAGCCCCCGTTAACTTCCAGACTTGGTGCCTTCAAGAGAAGAAGGGTAAGGGGCAGAAAGCCAGCCTGCCTACCAGCCTTTCTGCCCAGCCCCAGCCCCATGGCACTTCGCAGACCCACTGTCTGAGCCACAGGACAGCACTTCCAGCAGAGATGGAGACAGTTGCTCTTTGTGACTGGGAAATGACAGATTATTCCAGTGAACTCCTGCACCCTAGCCTGATGTGAACTACTACAAAAGCAAGTCGATGGGAACCTTTCAGTAGGTGGCAGCAGAAATGTATTATCAACCCAAAGGATTCCTTTAGGGACACCCCTTCTTGGCACAATTTTCTGTTTAGAGCAGTTTCCAGGAGTACATTGCTCCAGGTCGGATACTGCGCCCTAACCAGTCAGGTCAAACAGAGAACTTGGGGAGGGGAAACTCACAGAGATTCTGACAACCCCCACGTTCTGTTTCGGCGGAAGCGTCCCTCACCAAACTGCCTCTTGCAAAATGTGGTAAGTTCCCTAACCCAGTGCCTCAGTTTCTGTGGTCCTGCAGAGCTGGTGTGGCTCATCGGGATTCCTCCTGGCAGTAGGACTTTTGCAAAACCACACCACACCTTTCAGCTCTTGCAGTCCTGGCCAAACAAGGCCACTTTAAAAGAAAAATCATTTCCATAAATTTCAAAGACAAATCAGCAACAAAAAGATGATGTCAACTCCTAGTTAGGCAGTATCCCTCCTCCCCCCCCCCCAGTTCAGACAGCCCTGAACTCAGCGCAGCCACATGCCCACCACCAAGGCATCAGGGACGGAGCAGGGGGTGACCCGGGCAGTGGGGACAGCAGGAAGCGTGACGTGAGGGCTGCCCCGCATACCTGGGAGCAAGGTGTGGCTTTGTACAGCTGACTCAGGGCTGGGTCAGGGCTCCAACAGGCAGGAGCACGCTTTCCAAATAATCGTTTCCTGTTCTCCCCAGGCGAGATGGAGGAGGAGATGGAAGCAGGATGGAGGTTTATCGGGCACAGATAATCCCCCTCCCCAGAGCTGCTTGGCACAAAAGCCAGCCAGGAGCCACTGCAGGGGCCTGGTGACTAAGGCAAGGACAGCAGTGCTCCGTTTGTGACTAATTATTACTCATGCAAGGAGGAATTTGGAGAGGGACCCGCATCCAGCTCAGCTCGTTGCTTTGGATACTTCTGCAGCCATAAGCACAAAGGAGAGCTTTGACAATGAATCAGACCCTGCTCTAAAACGACAGACTTATCAACCGACTTGGTGTTAAAATGATCCCAGTGTAACCATAAAGGCAGCTTAATGCTAATCAGAGGAAACAAGCAATGTTTTCAGGCTCAGATGACTAAATGTAGGCTCCTGGATGGACAAAACCATTTAGACATAGCAGTAGAAGTGGGTTTTTATTAATACATAATGTGTTTCACTTTCCCTTGAATTACAGAGGAATGTGAGTGTACTGGCAAGAGTTGCTTGAAGTTTTCTCTGTTAGGTTGTTAGGGTTTTTTAATCAAGAGTAATCTCCCCCCCCCAAAAAAAAACCCTAAAACAAGTTCTGAGATGCACTTATTTTGAAAGCATGTCTATAGCTAGCCTCTAAAGGACTTAAAAGGAAGCAAACAACCCCCACATTAATTATTCTCTTGCTTTTAAAATCTACAATTATCCACCTAAAAATAAGGTAGGAACAGCGAAAGCAAAGTCATCAAATTCCAGTTCTTCCTTCATAAAGCCTTTGCCCTCTCAGCTGGTTTGTGTGCTTACTTTGCAGCCTGCAGTACAGGGAAGACTAACAAAGAATCACTAATTAAACAACAGCTTGCAAAAATCTGTGAGTTTGAAGACTTGTTGCAGTGAATGATTGCTCCAAATGAGAGACCCAGCCTTGCCACTGCATACCCACACACATGTGATGATATAAATACATGTCATTCCACTCAAATAGCATCACCCACAACCATTCTTCACAGAAATGTGGTGAGACATTAGTTTTCATACGCCATCACAGGCCTAAGGTGGTGGATGACCCCTCCAGAGAGCTGGGAATCCCCTCTCCCCTTTGAAATGTGAGAATTTCTTCTCCCTGTGCCTCTAAGATTCCAACATCATGTTTTGCAACCAGTGACTTGTGCACTATTTAACACGTGACAAGCTTCTTACACAATTTTCAAAGCAGAACATACTGTTATTTGATCTTTATCTAACAAATCTAACACAGGACTAAGAGCCAGCTTTGAAACAGATCCACCTCCTTCCCTGCAGATACTGAGGAGCACTTGCTGCCTTTGAAAGCTGCAAGGTGCTGGATGCACACAGCTGACTTCCATCTGTCTGCGATGAAAGGTGACAGTCACGTAACAGAGAAACACCCATGAAGTTCAGCTGTAAGAATACAATCCTTTTGCCACCCTCATTTTTGACAAACAAGACAGACCTTGAGGCTTTAAACATTAAAAAGCAAGTGAAGTGAATGATTCCTCACAGCTGTGAAGGCCTGTTCTTCATGTAACCATCAGCAGAGTCGGTTTAGGGAACAGAAAGAATTAGAGCACTATTAGCTATGCCCCAATTCCTCCAGCATTTACCTTAAATTGTGTGCCCCAGTCCAATGTCAGAAGGCCTCTCCACAAAGCAGGATTTTGTGCTGATAGCGTTAGCTCTGTGACCATTACACACTCAACCTCCTCAAAATTTTGTCATTATAAAGCCTATTTTTCTAATTGCTCAGAGTATCTTTCATTTCAAAAATCAGGAATGAGAACACAGATTCTCTCCTCCCTGTAAGACAGCCAGACCCATAGGGGAAAAAAAATTAGCTTTGGCTACTCCCTTCTTCAAAACAAGGCTCTCATGGAGGGCAGACCGTTGGTAACAGCTCTGCCCATGCAGGCTGCGCTCTGCTCTCCCACGGGAGTGCCTGTGGATGCTCCACAGCTGACAGGCAGGCAGCTGGACCACCCATGCCCTCAAAAAGCAAGCTAAGCCTCCAGCTTTGCAGCCTGAAACACAGGAGCAGCGCTCAGTGAGGGCACAGACTCAGACGTGGGATGACACCAGCCAAGAGAGTCAAGATGAAACACATTTCCCGGGAACGTCACCAAGTCCAAATGTCTGTGTCCAGAAGGACCTGCCCAGACACCCACAGCTGCCTCAGACACCCAAAGCCATGCAAGATGCTGGGTATTGCCTGGCCTGGTCCCCACCGAGGGTCTGATGAGGCTCTGCAGCTCATCTTCACGCTAACATCCATTATTTGTGGAGATCCCACAGCTTCTTCCTGAAACGTCCATGCAAGCCCAAATACTAATCCTGCACGGTAAATTCACTTCCATACTCCACCTGTCCCCACATTAGGTGTCCTGCCTCCCTCCACAGCAAGCAGAGGGACTGACCTTGCCTATGCACACACGGGGAAACAAGGGGCAACTTCAGTGACAAGGTGCGTTTAAAATCCTGCCCCCGGTACGTGCACACATGCCAGCAACGGAACGAGGGAACAGCACCCTCATCCAAAGTAGAATCTGCTCCAGGCTAATGCACAGAGGGCTATTCTTGAGGCTTCCCCTCTCCAAAGCAAACAGGAGCATTCCTTATTTCCCCCTGTTTAGTTAAAAAGCCCACCACACATTCCTGGGCACTGGCCTACCCCAAGCAAACCATGTGACGAGAACTTCTGCGCTGTAAATCCCTGGAAGAAATTGGTCCAACTTGGGAACAGCCTAACAATTGCTACCTTCTGATGGACGCTTCGTGGTCTGCAAAGAGCACCACAAATCTCAAGAGCCTTGTTTTCACATCGTTAAAGCCACCCACAGGATTGGCCTCCATGCTGAGGGTTTTGGTAAAAAATGAAGGAGAGCTGCCATCGGAGCACGTCGCAGGCCACACCGAGCAGGTCCATCCCAGCCATACCTGCCCCAGGCTCCAGCGCTTCTCCCCAGCCACGCCTCACCTGCAGAAATCTTTGTTCCCACAGGGGAAGAAAACACTGTTGTTGTGGCAAGCGTCAGAGCCGACTCGTCACGGCAGGGGCACCACCGCTCCGCCTCAGGGCTGCAGCAAAGCCATTTTAAAGCTCCCAGAAAAAGAAGATTAGAGAAATGGAAGCCGCAGCACAAGCAAGATTGTGCTCAGGCAACACTGGGGAAGAAGTCAGTGGTCACCTTGAGGCATTTCAGTGCAGTCACTTTGTAACTTCACTAACTTTGTCACTTTGCAAACATCACCTGAGGCTTTAAACATGGAGCACAGCGGTGTTTGAGAGCACAGCGTTCCTTCCTCCACCGGGAAGGAGAGCAAAGACATTTTCTGTATGGGATAGGGAAATTGGACACGGATCCAATCCAATCCAATTTAGGCATCGCATGAAGGATTTCTGAATTAGAAATCAAGCCTTTAGGTACAGCTTTCTTGATTATATTTTCTACCCCAGGCAGCCAGAGAAGAAACCAACCAACCCTTTATCTCTGCAGCAGTAAACTTTTAGTCTCCCACAGGCATGTGAAAGAATTGCCTGGGAAACAAGCACACAGCTATGTTGTGGTCAGAGATTAAAACCAAAATCCAATTCAGCCAGAAAGCTGCAGGTTGCTTTTGCCCTTTTCCCGAAGGAGCTAAATTCAGTGGCACACAGCAGACGGAGCTGCCCAGCAGAGCCTCCCCCTTATTTGTTATTTTTAGCAATTTAGTCTGACAACGCCTGACAACTAAACAAGCTGAATATAGCAGGAGAGAAGGGGACTATCAGATATTATCAGAGAAAGCACACAGTGATAATCACTTTCTCCACCCCTAATGAAGAATCAATTTTCCATGTCTTTATAACATCATAGAGTTTGTTCTTTTTAAAATGCCACATTTAAAAACAGAATCCATCTAGCCCTACAATGGAAACGGATAACATTTCCTGAAACAAAGCATTGTTCCACCCCTCACATATCATGTTTCCTTAAAAACAAGGGAAGAAAAACATTACTTGGTTTTTCTCCTAATACTGCACAAACACTGCTGAGCTAAAAAGAGTCTGTGCTCATCCCTTTAGAATGCTTTCAAAATAGATTTAACACATACCCCTTGCACCGTGAAACACAACAAGAATTTGATAGTATCAGGACTGGAAAAATCCAATGGCTCCTGCTAAGCAGGACGTGCCCCATGCCAGCGTGTGAGGGAGCACACGGCACCAATCTCTGGAGGTTTGGGTAAGCCCTGTTGGCACCCCGTCAGCAGGCACAGCTATTGTGCCAGCAAGCCTGGGCAGCCTGTTTGGATTCCAAAGGATTAGATACAAGTTGTGAAGTTCAGAATGCCACACAGGTGCATATGAAGTTGGCAGGCTGAGAACAGCGGGGCTGTTCAGCCTGGAGACGAGAAGGTTGTGTGGAAACCTCACAGCACCTTCCAGGACCTGAAGGGGCCTACAGGGAAGCCAGAGAGTTACTCTTCACCAGGAACTGGAGTGACAGGACAAGGAACAATGGGTTCAAACTGAAAGAGGAGAAATTTACATGGGAAATTAGAAAGAAATGCTTTACCATGAGGATGGTGAGGCCGTGGCACAGGTTGCCCAGAGAAGCTGTGTCTCGAGCAACCTGGTCTAGTGGAAGGTGTCCCTGCCCATGGCAGGGGGGTGGAGTGAGATGATCTTTAAGGCCCCTTCCAACCCAAACCATTCTATGATTCGATTCATATACTTAGATATATTCACAGCCATACACAGCTTTAACAAGCAGGGTAAAGCTACCTCTGGTTTCCTTCAGATACTTTCTGCAGAATAACTAACTGCCCCCTCATGCCCACCCAGACCCCTTGGTGCTTTCAGAACACAGTTCCTCTCACCAAGCATAATGCCTGTTCCAGATGAGCCTTATTTTCCCAGCCCTTTACAAGGACAGGTCTGGCTGTTCTTGCTGCTTTGTCATGTGGTGAGCAGCAAGGAGGCCCAAACCAGCAGCATCCCATCAATTTTGTGATGCTGCCTTGAAAAATACAATGCATTGCTTCAACAGTGGAGAAACCCATGAGAGGGAAGCGAGGGAATGACTGCAATCGTGTACTGCAGTGGAGAGTGCCAGAGGGAGAAAAGGGACAAAACTCCTCAGGGTTTTCAAAGTTCACTGGCAGCTGTGAATGTCAGCAAAACCAGCTCACACCTCTGGAGCAAGTTAAAGACACATTTTCAGGAACAGGCAGCTGGAGATCTCCTTGCTATGCAGCTGGATTTCCAGAAGAGCTCAGCAGTGAACCCAGCCCTCTGTGCTGTGCTCCTCTGCAAACAGCACCAAGGTAGAGGGGAGAGCCTTTCTCAGATTCAGACATGTATCAAAAAATGTGCATTTCACAATCCCTTGGAAGTAATGTCATCATAGCAAAGCACAATTGCTTCAAGCTCAGCTACATGTGCAATGAGATCAGCCACACCATAGGGTACTGGGGGATGGCTCTGACCAGCCTGATTCAGCTGTGCAAAGTGAGAAACATGAGTAAGTCATAAGGTAGTTAACAATGTAAAATATAAACCTAAGCTTTAAAACCCTTCCAGTTTTAATAATGAATGGAGGGATGTTTAACCTTTCTTGGTTTGATATTTATTTTACAACGAAGCGGTGGAAGCACAAGGTCACAAAGTTTCACATTCTTTCCTGCTTCGGTCACAACTTGTTTTCAGGACAGCAAAATCCCCTGGTCCTGTGATATGTGCTCTCTGAGTCGGACTCAGGTATTTCCCCTGAAATCTCAGTTTCCAGCAGTTGTCAGCCTAAGTGCTTGTCCTCTTCCATGGGGAATCCCAGGCCTAAGGAAAACCCTCTTCAAAAAACTGCCACAGCCAACTGGAAGGAGATCAGTTAAAAGATGGACTTGAATGTTCACTTAAAACAAGCTTTTGAATTTGCTGGCAATCTGAGCCCTACTATTCATGATTAAAAAGAAAAACCAGCCCATGTGGGAACCACCTTTCCACTCCAACCACCTTTTGAGACAGTCACTGGAAACTTGCTGGAAACTTCAACTCAATGACCATAACCAGAGATTCAGAAACAGGGAGCTACGAAGCAGAAAAACACATTTGTGAAGCAGCCAGTTCCGAGGCTTTGTGCAAGAACGACAGAGGTTATAATTTGTGGGAAATTCCATCCATTCTGCTGAACTCAGCGACCGGGAAGTTCAGGAGGTAAGATAATTCCCCACCAGGAACAGGAAGAAACCCAGATGGCACAGCTGAAGGGCACAGTAGCCAAGAAGCTGACCACAGCCCACTGGAGCTGGCAGCAAGGGACCCCAGGGGCAGTTTATAAACAGGCTGCCAGCCACATTCCACCTGCTTCCAAACCCAGAGGTGCTGCCGGCCACATTCCACCTGCTTCCAAACCCAGAGGTGCTGCTATGAAGTCCTCCAACCTCAGCTGCAGGGCTGTCTTTGCACAAAGCCACTGGCATCTGGGATGGCTCCAAAGGAGCAAGGATACAATTGCTTTTACCACATAACCATAAAAATGACTGTGCCTTGCCTGCACACCCCCTTAGATACACAGCCTGTCCACGGAGCACTTGTTGACCTGTGCAGAAAGAGTTCTCATGGGCAGAGACACAAACCCCCTCAGTGTCTGGCACAGACAATGCTCCAGGCAACACAACATCTGGGGATGGGCTAGCTCCTCAGGCAGGCTGAGTTTTAAGAAGGGATTAAAAAAAATACAGACTCAGCTTCTGCTTTAGTGTAAGTAGGAGACAACAGAGACAGAACTGCACAGGTCCGAGCGGGTTTGAACACAGATTTCCTATTCCTGCTTGTCCCTACTTATTTGGTCTCCACATCACTTTCTCCAAAACAATAACAGATGGGAAAAGCAGCTTGACACAACTTGGTCTTTGCTTTCTCTGCCATTCCCCAAAGACCAAGAAACAGGGGTTTGCATTAATGATATTTTAGGAGCATTATAAAAAAACCACACCAACAGCCTTGGAAAAGTACATTTTGCACTTCTTCTCGGAAGAACTGTAAGCTGTACACGCAGCCACGAGAAGATAGTCAAGATTCACTAGATAGCCTGTTTGAACGCTGGAACTTGCGCAGACACCACTTTTTATTTCCTAGATATCCTTCTCTGCTTTGAATACTCCAACCAGATAAACACAAGAACACAGAAGTGCTCTGACCACATTGTCAAAACAAAGTCCCATCTCCCCACAGATCCGCTCTTCAACAGCAGCCCCAAGCAGATGCTTAGGGCAGAGTGTAAGGACAGGGCAGGCCTACATGGTACTTCCTCCTCATACTTTCCCACCCTCCAGACATTTTTAGCTCAGGGACTTCCTGAGCAGGATGCCATTTCTACATATTTGGTAATTCTCGATGGATTTCTCTTCCATGAATTTGTGCAATTGTTCTGAGCCAGTGTAACCTTTAAATACCCAAAGCACTGGCAAAGTTTTACATCACTTATCTGCTGCAAATAACCACACAAACATCCTTTTGCTTGTTTTAGACCTTGCTCTTACCAATTTCATTTGAATCCCTCACTCCCAGTTTTCATACCGGGGCACAGAATGAACAATCAATCCCCACTGCTTTGTAGAGCTAGGAAAGGAACCAAGTGCCTTGAGTTACTTCTAGGTTACTTGTAACAGGCTATCTGTTTCATCTAGTTACAATCCTTCAGCATGAAAAGTACCAGATAAAAACAAGAGATGTAGCAAACAGCATCTTCTGGACCTTTACTGTTCTACTTTCATCATCAATACTTGCCAAAAACTTACCTCTAACTCCTTAATTTTCTCTTCGGCTATTCTCTGTTTTTCTAAGAGCTGATTATGAATCACTCCTTTAGGCTGAAGAATAAACCTACAAGTGAAAAAGAAGAGACAGAAAACGTTGGATGCTTTTTACATCAGTGTTCCTCAGCTGCACACCAAGTTAAACTAGAGCCACCTCTGCTAAGCGTTCATCCTCACTCCCATGTTCTGGACAGAGATGGAAGAAATTGCTCTGACAGCTCCCAGAGCCCACCAGTCTGGCCCCAAAGGCTCACCAGCCTCACCCGTGCTCTGGGAGGATGAACATGGACACACAGAGATCTCCCTCTATCATTCAGCATCCTTGAATGATCTGGAAGCAGTGGTGGCACACAGCCAGCAAGGGGAGTCTGTCAGCACCTTCCCTTCAAAGGGATTTAAATCAGTTGATGGCATGTAGTCAAGGAAGACTCTTGACAGGTAAGAGCTGTTTATTAAGGGTTTAGTGCTCGCAAGGTAAACAAACCCGCGCAATAAAACCAAAGCTTTCCACAGGGAAAGACTGAGGGAGTGGGGGTTGTACAACCTGGAGAAGAACAGGCTCCAGGGAGACTTTACTGCAGCTTTTCAATGTATAAAAGGGACTTATATGAAAGACAGAGAGATTTTACCGGGATCTGTCGTGACAGGCAAGGGGCAACAGTTTTAAACTGCAACAGGCCAGGGTTAGGCTGGACATAGAGAAGAAATATTTCACACAGAGGGTGGGGAGGCCCTGGCACAGGCTGCCCAGAGAAGCTGTGGCTGCCCCATCCCTGGAAGTGTCCAAGGCCAGGTTGGACGGGGCTTGGAGCAACCTGGGATAGTGGAAGGTGTCCCTGCCCATGGCAGGGGGTGGGACCAGATGGGCTGTGAAGAACCTTTCCAACCCACAGCCTTCAGTGATTTGGCAAAACAGAGACAGTGCTTCCCGCAGAAGCTACGGAACTTTCACAGCTCCCACTTCTCAAGCCTTGGCTTTAACCCAACCCCTCACTGACCTCCAAATTTCTACACCTTCACCAGCCAAAGGGGTTTTCTGTGGGGTGGGGAGCGGCTGCTTTTAACTGAAATTGTGGCCACTGGTTTCCACTTGTTCCATTTTCAATTGCCAAAGGGATTTGAAAGATGCATCCATAACATCTGAGTCCTCCTTGCCAACAAGCAGAAAGGTGCCTGCCTCGCTCCAGAAAGCCCCTAAAGGAGCACCAGCACTCAAAGCAGCTCTCCAGCACGTGGCACTGGCATCCCACAAAGAGGTAAAGGACAACTAAGTTCAAACGAATTTCAGGAACCCTGCATGGCTGTTTTTCATCCTTCCAGACATTAAGAATGTACAAGCTGCAGATTCACCCCCTTCCCTACTTAGAAAGTCCCCCAGGGGATTTAGAAGGAGCCTCCATGGGTCATACCAATGAGTTCAAGGTCTCCTCTAGCACCAACTAGGGTCAATGTCTTCCTGCCAGGTGACAACAGCTCATGCTTCAACAGTTAAAATGAGCAGCTTTAGACAGGGCAGAATCAGAGTGCATTCCCCGTCTGCTACAGAAAAACCTGAATTCAGTTTGCAGAGTCATCTCCCGCGACAAATGACATTATTAACGTGTTTGCTCAGAGCCTGGTAAACACAAACACGGATCTGCCGCTTGGCTGGAAACCCAGTGCCCTCTGCAACAGTAACCCAGCCAAAAGGAACACTACCTGCCACACGCATTCCTGAAACGCATGGGAGGAAAACCGTGGGTAATTATAATAGGTTTCCAATTAAAACTCTCTTTGGGGCTGCTATTAACTGCACATAGAAGCGTCACCTCCTCCTCCCACTTCTTTCCCTGTTCCGCTTCACCTCCTCTTCTCCACAGGAACTTCCGCTACATCTTTTATGTTGCAATTTTCTCAAATCTCTCTAATTTTTTCCCAGTCTTGGCTCATGCTTATGCTGGCATCATCTTTGCTCTCTGTCTGCTCCTGTTCTTACAACACAGCTCACTCAGACTCTCTTCATCCCCTCAATCCCCCCCCTTCCCCTTGGGAGGTGTCCCCACCATTCACTCGTACACAGTGGTGATGGTTTGGGGTCCTGGCATACACCAGACTGCTGAAATAACAACACAGGTGATTTTGTGAAAATTAAGTTCAAGACCACCCTTCTAGGAAAGAGAAGTTATTTTCATTGCTTTTAGATACAGAGCCTGGATCCAGCCAGAGAAGAGATACTTTTCAGGACCACCAGCAAACACATCATGCTGATGCTCTTACCTCAGGCCTGCAACACCAGAATAAAAACATCAGCTTTCACACACACCCCCAGCAGAGTCAAATTTTGCCTTGCTTCTGCAGTAGCTGCCATTAGTGAAAACTGAAGCTGCAAGATGCCTTCTGTACACAAAGCCATCAGTCCCTTCCCACGTCACTGCTTCCCTGAGCCTGCCTGTGTATGTGAACGTTTCCTGAATTATTTCCTTTTTTTGTGGAGGCAGCAAAAGAAGAATACAATCCCTTCTCATTTGCTTCCCCAAATTGTACAGGAAGATTGATCATTTTGGTTTCCCTGACGTCCCTGGTCTAAAAAACAAAGTTCAACACCAACAGAGTTTGAGCAATTTTCCCCATGCTGCAGCTGGGAAGGTCCCTGCTGGGTGACAGGCACTGGGCGATCCCAGCTGGCTCAGAACTGCTGCAGGCACCAAAACCTCCAACAAACAACCGGCTGACTTCACTTTTATTCTGCAAATGTCAACAGCAGTCATCAGGGAAAATATCCTCCCTCCCACCCTCCTGCAATGCTCTGGCAGACATGCGACAGCAAATTAAAATTGGATGGCTGAAATTAGCACTGACGAGACTTATGCGGGCAGCTGGGCACAAATACAACCACCCCGATTTTGCCTGCTATAAAACAGTGGGCTGGAACCTGTGTCCGTTCACAAACTTGCTCAGAAGCAGATCAGATGTCCCTGCCTTGGCCAGCAGCATCCTGCAGGTCTTCACCAGTGCTGCTCAAAGCCACCCGTTTAGGTTCCCTGCCACATGACCATGGAGCTCTCAGCCTCAAGTGCACAGGTGATGCTCTGGAAGCTGCCAAAGGCCAGGTCTTTGAAAGCTGAACTATAAATCCACATCCACAGTTAACTATTTAAATCTGTGGCTTCACTTTCCAACACAAGCAAGACTCAAAAAACCCATCAGTTTTTTAGGGTCTAGTTTGGGATACACAGATTATGGAGATCTTGGCCAAAGTTTTTACCTAAGGAAATAATGTGGTTTATGGCAGCACTTGGAAAAAGCAGAAGTTTGTTCTGCTCATTAGGTAAGAAGTGCTGCAGGGCACTTGTAATAAAACAGAGTTTAAATTTAATCTAAATTTCATTTTTCCAATTTCCCTAAGAAATACATCAACTCGATGATTTTTAGTTTTTTCCCTCACCAAGCTGGAGAAATAGGGCAGTGTCATTCTGCTGCCTGATTTCAGTTACATGTTGTTATTTTATGAACAGATTTTCAAGCTCATGAAAGAAGCACGGTACATTCTGACGACTTAGTTCTTCCCTGAGTGAGTCTGTGAAGCCTTTCAAACACACTAACTTAATTCAGTGCCTGGAGGTTCACCACCAGCTGAGAGCTGGCCCCACAGGAGAGTCACCAAGCCGAGGATCCCCTTTCTGCTCAGCGGTGCAGAGCCCAGCAGGTGACACAGCTAATACTGACCCAAGAGCTGCTTTCACAACTCTGCTGCAGTCCACGGGAGGCTCCAAGCCCCCAGAGTTTGTGTGTTGAGCTGGGATGGAGTTTAAGTACTGCTAATCCACAGAAGACAAGCAGCTAACCAAGTCTTCTCCCAGATACGAGAGCTCGCCCGTATCCGCCTTCTCTCAGGGAAGCGTCACAGCACACACTAATAGACCTGTCAAACATGACACCTACACTATCAACATGAAACAGTGATTCAGAAACATGTTCAGCACCACAGTGGCAATTATAAAGCTTAGTAAGAATCACCTCTTCACACAGGAACTTCTTCACTGTTGTTAAATTAACACCAGTAATATCTGGGTCAGAATGGACAAGTTTACCCCATCTCACCTGGCCACCCGTTTCAAAGGGAATGGTTAGTAAAAATAGAGCAGGACTTGCTAACGATTTTTCCAGGGTCCATAGATAATGGTGAAAACTCAAAACAAAACAAAGAAAATTAGAAACGAAAGCTGCAGAGGAGGGGGGTCCCTGAGCACAGCAGCGTTCAGCCAAACCTGGGCTGCCAACAAGAACAGCTCCATGGAGCAGAGCCAAGTGGCTGCCAATTGACTGCACCTACATGCTCGGCCTCCCAGTGACTGCTGGTTCTCAAGTGCAATACGAGAACAAAAATAGAGCACAAGGGAACTGAAAGAGAAACCTCGCTCTAAATATTCCCACTTGTTTCTATTTTCCTCCCTGTGCTAGCTCCACACCAGGAATTTTGTTTCCCTAAGGCAGAGAAGGTGGTTTATATACACTCTCCGAGGCTCGTCGCTTGTTTCTTTCTGAAGGGATCTCTTACCCCTTCACAATTCTAATTTTCTATTATAATTTTCATTTGATCAGTGTTTATATTGCACTCCCTGATGCTCTGGCCCAAACGGCCTTCAGAATCTTGTCAGGTCAGCAGTGCTGCCCACTTCATCATCTGTCTGCTCCTTTGTGTCACACATACACACCCACAAAGCGATGATCGTCCAGTGTAAGTAATTCCATAACTCAGCCTGTTTGCACCAAAATGTGCTGTTTACTTGACTTTGAGACATAGTATTAGATACTCAAAGATTCGCCTCTTAATGAATGAGGTTATGGAGATGTTTGTTCAGCACATGCCACTCTTCATTATGACATACAAGTCATTAAAGCTATTAAAGGTGGAGTCACAGTGATGCTCATAGTTCAGGTTTTCCATGAAGAATCCCTACTTTCAATTACTTGCAACTGCAACAAACTTCAGCCTTTACAGCCGGAGCTTTCCATGGCAGGCAGCTGTCCTGGGCACGAGCAACCTCTATGCTGCCCTTGGAGTTAGGAAACACGGTCCCAGTGTTTCTTATGCCCGGCTTGCCTGTGCAAGAGGCTCTTTGTGTTCAAGTATTAAAATCAGGAGGGAAGGAGCCCCACAACAGGCCACAGGACCCCCTCACAGCCAGTCTGCAAAGAAGCTCTTCCCACTTGGCTCCACACAGATCGCTGCAAGAACTGGCACAGGGTAGCAGGGGAAGCCTCAGCTTTTCCCCTGCCAAGATGGGTATACAGCTCTCTGCCTAATTCCAGAGAGAGACAGTCTTACAGGTACATATGTCCAGTGTTATTTTGCCAGAATAATGATGAATGACAGATCTGTAAGTCCATTCACCTGGCTCCCAGCTCACACAAAGAGTCACTGTAACTTCAGCTACATGATTCTCATTCCATTTGGGAAACTCTCTACAAAAACTGAAAAGAAAACAAACAACTTTGCCCAAAGCCGTAACATTATTTTAGCATGTTTACTGTATTTCTAAACAACCTAACATGTTGTGGTATATCACAGCAGTGTTTACATGGAATGTCCTGCTCCTTGAAACCAAGTGCTTGCATTAGACCACTCCGTGAGAAAAGTTTGGATAAGTCCAGTCATGCCCTTATCTATTTAAAGATGCTTTTTAATTCTGAACTTGCACTGCTGCTCAAGCTTTGAGCAGACTCAGTAGGGGATTACTGCATTTTAAGTACTGTTCAAAGCCAATGGAAGAAAGGCTTCCAAGGAGCTGAACCCAAGCAATCCAGCTTGATTGAACCAGAGCCAGCTGTGCAGAATTGCCAGCACCCAGTAGTCCCAATCTACTCTCCCAGGATTTGCTGGTGCTTCTGTAAATGATTCTCTATGCATTTCACACCAGGCACAGCTTATACCCCTCCAAATTCCAGTTTTAGTCATCCTAGATGAATTACCTAGTTCCAAACAAGACAAGGAAACAATATTTTAAAAAAAGAAAAATCACCACTAATTATAGCTCGTGCTGCCACCCTTCATGTCTAAGGGTTTCACATTTTTTCAGCCTGATTTTGAATTTCCAATCAACAGATCATATGCCTTAACTAGAACTGGTTCAGAACAGATGGAGTTTGAACAGATGAGTTGAAGCTTTTCCTATGTTTGCATTTATTTTAGTGGTCAGTCGTCTCACTGGGTCACCTCAATACAGCTGACCCTAACTATTCCCCCCCACATACCTTAAAGCAAAACAAATCCCACAGCTTATGTTGGGAGGATTACACATGAATACATTCCAAGGAGCAGCAGTTTATAGTTCACATGTCATTTTACTGCTACCCTCGGAGGGGTGGATGAGCACCAGGAGCTGGCTGGGCAGGAGACATCCCCAGAGGGCAGCGCAACCTGTGCAAAGCCAGCCTGACACACCGGAGCACACAGAGACCGGGATTAGCGGCGCTGGACTCCAGCCAAACCCTGTCTTATGTAGGCCCCAACAAGGGTAACTTTTACTTAGATGAACATTTGTAAGCCATAAACCTATTTACTCTAAGGAGCTAAAGGAATTGAACAAAGAATTCCACGCCGTTTGCTTCCTCCAACCTCGGCACGGGCTGGCCCAACGCGCCCAGCCCTGCAGAGGGGCCTGGGCTGCACTTCAGGCCGTGTTTACATTGAGCTTTCACTTTTTTGGGGGGCATCTCTCAATAGCTACAGCATATTACATTACCTCAAGCCAAGATAGTAACACAGCTTGCAAACAGCAGTTTCTGCATTGCCAGACACTTAACTAGATGGTAGATTTATACCATTGTTCATGTTTGGTTCTTTAAAAAAAGAAATCAGGAATATACCTCTAAGTGTGTATTAAATATACCACGACCCAAAATAATAAAATAGTACTGTGGTCTGCTTTTAATGAGCAGCATAAATTCTTTTTGAAGGCTCAATCAACATAAATGGAATTTAAAAAAAAAAAAAAAAAGCAAGCAAATGCCTCCTCTCTATCATACAGGAATTCATAACATTTGAGATTAAATCCATGTGGGAAAACACTGCAAGAACAACCGCAGTTCATGCAATCTCCATGAGTAGGTCTTCCTCACTATATTCCTGATTTAGTGGTTTTGTCTTCTAATTTTGTTTTCATATAATTTGTTAGTATGTAGCAATGCTGAGCTGCGGCTTATTTAAGCCAAGGGAACTCAGATGACTACAACATGCCAACCAACACAGGCACCTCAAATAGATTTCTTGCAGTCTGGGTTGTACCAGATTGGAAAATTGCAAGAAGCAGAAAACAGAAACAATTTTTCCAATAATAGGAAGTCAAGATCCATTTCTAAAATCTGCTCTATTTTTAAGAATTCCCCACAAATTCCTATGGAAGAATGCTTAACAAAAAAAAAAAAAAAAAAAAAAAAAACTAAAACTACACCACCACATGGATATGCACCAAGGAAAACATAAACAAGCAAACTCTGGTGTAAGCACCCTGATAAATCAATCCTAAAGACATTTCTATTTTAATTTTTCTCTTATTGATAAATATTCTGTGATCAGAAAGGTGAAGTGTGCAGTAGCAAATGAAGTGACATGCTATACTCTGACAGGCAAACTTATGCCCTTCTCAACAACAGCCCTTCCCTAAGAACCCGTACACGAAAACTAGAAAAATCAGGATCCATCTTTTTTGAGAAGCAAATCCATTCACAGTTGCAAGAGGGGAAAAGAAAAAAAGGAAAAAGCTTTCTGCCTTTCCCAGGAGGAAACCTTTGAAATGCAAAGTGAGGAGGAAGACTCAGCTCATGGATAAACAGCAGTCTTGGCTTCTGCACATCCCAAATCCTGCTACAACAAAGCATCATAGCACTACAGAAAACATCCCAGCAGTGGACACAAAGATTACACAGCTGAAAGAATTCAAGCATAACACTAACAGATATTTCTGGACTCTGGAGTTAAATTAGCTAGCACTAAAACAACCACACTGCTGTGTCCTAATCAGCAAGAACAAACTTTTTAGAATCAGCATCTGTGGACCAAAAAAGGCTGGATACTGTTTTTGAAAATCGTTTCTTCTCAGAAAGCCTGTTTTTTTTTTCCTAAATTGGCTGAAACATTCTGTTAATTCAGCAAATAGTTTTGGAGGAAACAAAGTAAGAATTCAAGACAGAAGTTGTCTTGCGCTTGGTTTAAGATTTGACGCAGCACTTTGGTTCTTGCATCTCCAAATTAAACTTGTGTAAAATTGTGTTCTTATGCCATGGGATTGGTTTCCTCATATTTAATTCAGTGTTTTAATGCAGGGGTCATGAATGAGCCTCTCCTTCTTTCAGGCTTTGAACAGGTGACAAGGCCAGGATGTTCAGACTTAGATTTCTCATTTGTTTTAAGGCTGTTCCACATAAAAGTTTTATCTTAAGCTGACATTCACATCCCAGCTCAGAGACTGACTGGGCACCTCCATCTGACTGCTGTGGGCCCTGAGTACCTTGTCACACTCTGCCCTGCTGGCTGAATATCCACTGACTCCACACCTGGAAGGGCATCTCCAAGCAAGACAGGAATACAACAGGGACTCTCCCAGTTCTTTGGGCCAGTGATCTGGCCATTCTTCTCTGCTGCAGGAAAGCCACATCCTCTGTGCCAAACCAGAAAAACAGCCCCATATTCTGAAAGAAGTGCTCTAGCATTCAGTGCTTCTCCAGGGACTCTCACCCATGATTCCAAAATTTCCTTCAGGAAATGGGGAAAAAGATTCAAAATCCAGTACTTTAAATCCACTAAATATTAAAATAAATGGAAGTTCCTTGCTGTTTCAGAATACCAGAGTGACATTTTAAGTGCTTGGAGAACTTCAGAAATCAGTCAGTCATGTTCCGTAATGGTTTTGCAAAGTCATTTGGCACAGCAGGTCACAAAAGCAGGAGCAGTATAAGCTCCCCAGAACATTTAATAACTTGTCTAGCATATATCCAAAGAGAACTCTGAGCCACTGAAGCAAGAGACGGGGCTGTATTTGCAAGAGAGCTCAGCTTCCCTCTCTCTAGAGGCAGAGACAAAGCCAAGGTGCCTTACAACAGCCCCCAATCCACAAGAGCCCAACCTGCAAATGCTGCCCTGAGAGTGCAGGCTTCCTGAAAGCTCTGGCATTTCCATGACAGCACATTGCCTCTGGCTCACAGCACATCAAACTCCCTCTTCTAGCAACAAAGGCAGCCTGCAGGAGCACTCAGTCTCCCTTCTGGCCCTTACTCTTGTCAGTTTAGATTTCATCTCCGGTAAGTTTACTCAGGTAGCTCCTTCCTCTGTGTTGCCTAGGTAACAGGTAGGGAAAAAGTCAGGGATAAAGAAGAGAATGGAACAGACTCTGTGTGAATGTCATAGTCCTAGTCCCAAAAGAAAAATGTTCCTAAAGAGTTAAATGTCCCCAGGCAAGGGAGACAAGTAAGAGGAAAAGCTGTACTGCTAATCTTCTATCAGAACGCCCACGCAGTAGGTGGGGGACTATAACCAACAGGTTTACTTCCACTGGGGATAAGTAAAAGACCTATTTTTATTTTAAATTAGCTATTATTTTTATTGTAAGACCCTTGTTTCTGCTGCTTATGCATTTCACAAACACTGACTTATCAGACACATCCAAGTTCTCTTGTCTAAAGCTGATTCTTTAAAGGAATGCAGCTGTTTCCTAGAACAGGGCAGATAGACATCTTGCACACAAACCATGGAAATCTTTTCTTCCCTGACGTTTCAGTATTGCATGGAGAAATTATGTAGAGCAGCAGGACAGAAGAGCTATAACTGGGCCAAGATATCCAGGAGATTACAAATGAGCAGCCCTGGGCAGCAGGAACAAGAGCAAGAACTAAGCGGGGGCAGGGCAGTGGGGAATGAATGTGTTTGGAAATCAGCTGTCAAGTTGGAAAAAGAGCCTGTGCCCAACAGAACAAGCTCCCTTTCTGAGCTGGAACCAAATCCAGGAGTCCAGATTCCCAGCATCCCACTGCTGCCAGCAGTAACCACGAAGTCCATGGACCAGCTCTGCTCCTCTCACACTCCTAATTAACCAGGAAGGGGATGACAACCAACTGCTGCCCCTTACTTCACAGACCAAGTCACAGGCAGCAGCACAGACGACTACTGCATCACCCTTGCGTGCATCATTCTCATTTCTGCTTTCCATGACAGCTCTCTAAAAAGATCTTGAAAACTTTTACAGGCCCACTCACACCTAACAATGCTGTGAAGATCATTGTTCAGGCTGCAACAAAAGTGCGTAGCTCAAAATCAGGAAAAACCTGCAATAAAAACCAACTGTGTGATGGAAAACCTTTTGGCTTATGCCCATGCAGCTTTCGGCTCCTCATGCACCAGCTCGTTCAATGTGCAGCAGAAGCAGCAGTCAAGCAGCTGGACACAAATTTTGTTTTCTTCACAGTTCAGTGCCTGATTGAACTTCTCCACACACCAGACTCACTGTGGAAAATAAGTCCTCCCTTTTCCAATAGCTACACGGAGGAACTTCAAGTCTATAAACCAGATATTGACCAGAGGCTGAAAGCAACACGCAGGTCCCTGGGACTCGTGTCGGCACCTGTCAGCTCCTCGGCAGCCGGGCTCCAGCGCCCAGCCCTCACCGAGCCTTACCCACGGAGATGGGCCATGGAGAGGCCACTCGGATTTCACACACCAGCCTATAGTTAGTAACTGAACCATCAAGGTTAAGCCTTGGGTGTCCTTCAGCTCTTTGTGAAATTTTTGACATGTGAGCGGGAAGCACAGGGCAGCTGCCATGTTCTGTGCTGGCAGAATGGAACACCTCACACACACAAACGGTGAAAATGCAGCTCCTGCAGCTGTACCAAGTGATGTGCAGCAGGCACTGCCGCCCTTGGGGGCTCAGGAAAGAGCTTACCATGACTGATCATGCCTCATTTTCAAACAAAACCAAGAACCACAGTAAAAGCAAGAATGCATTTAAATCCAAGGAATCATCAAGAACATTTAATTCTCTCTCAGGTTTCACCTGCATATGGTTCAGCCACCAAAAATTCTGAACCACTCCTTAAAAATTTTTTTTAAAAATTCAAAATCATATTATTACAGCTGTCCCATAAAATACTGTAATGGCACAAAGTCATTTTATAGGGACAGCTGTGATAATATACTATACTTGCATTAAATCTTGAGCCAAAAGTTGTGCTACAGTATTTGCTTGATTCTCACTTATATTTTCTCTTTTAGTGTTCTCCCATTTGCTGTACAAGTAAACTGATGATAAAGCAATATCAAACCAAAACTGACTGTCTATTTTGGCACGGCATGAAGAACTGCAGCACTCTCCTCACTGTGCCCCACACCAAGTGCCAGACATTTTTCTTCCGTAAATAAGGATCTTGTCCAGGTTATGGGCTAGAAGAATGTAAAGGGAAAGGTCTGAAATATTCAGACAGAGTTCTGAAGCTTAAACTTTCAACATAGTTCTCAAAGCAACATGATGATATCAGTTCACAAATAGCTTAAGCAGAAGTCCAGCACAGTGGTAGCTGTCTCAGGCTACGTAACGGGCCTTTCCAAAGAGTATGAAGTAACAGAACTGAAATGTATTTGGCAAGATGCCACCACCCAGATGAGATCCCAGCCTCACGGATACGTACAGTACACAGCAATTCATCAGCTCATACTATGTGGCACTGACATTTCTTGTGTCAAACCAAAAATAGCTTTAGCAAAAGTAAATTGAGCCCCACATGTGGAGCCTGGTAAGGCCTCGGCACGCTACACAAGCTGCAGTATTTCCCAAAAAAAAATAAAACAACAAGTTGAGGAACAACAAATGAAAACTTTCACATTCATCAGCAGTGCAAGGAAAGCCTTCTGGGAAGGAAGGAGACTCAGGACAGGGGTTCAGAACATGAAAACCACACAACTGCTTTCCAAGCAGCATACAAGGAAGTACCCAACCAGGCAGGCTTCCTCCCAGGATGCAGCACGTCACCACAGTTCCTACAGCCTTCAAATTCCACGAAGACCTGGAGTATCTTGTCCTACAGAAGGGTACGTGCTAGCCCATTGCATACAGCCCAAACCACCCAAGCTGGAGGAAAAACACAGAAACCCTCTCAGAGGCCAGATCCTAAGTGGCAGCTTAGATGGGTTAGAGAAGAAAAAAAAAGGAAATTTAAAAAAAAAAAAAAAAAGTTAAGAACAGGAATAGAAGCACAAAACTTATTTCAAGAATTTAGTTATTCAAGCAGAAGAGCCCTGATAATCAGAGTTAACAGTGACACAAACCCCCACCCCTCCTGGATAACTGAAACCCTTTAGAGGTCCTCTATTTGTGCGCTGGACTATGCAAATGAAATTAAGACATCACAAATATGCCT
Organism: Struthidea cinerea; assembly: GCA_013397865.1. Taxonomy (NCBI): domain Eukaryota; kingdom Metazoa; phylum Chordata; class Aves; order Passeriformes; family Corcoracidae; genus Struthidea; species Struthidea cinerea. The sequence goes on from VZTI01001513.1 coordinate 488,287, forward strand.
TTGATAGCCATGAAGGACATCTGCTAGTCCACTTCACAGAACACAGCTTCTGCATCCAGAAGAACCATAGTGACCACCTCCTTTGGTCTCCAGATGCCAGATCGTCCTCAGATTTTAAGTTCTGCTGAAGGGTTGCTTTAGCCTGCTTTGCTAAAAGCCCAAATTTCAGCTGTAAATTCTCTGCTAGGGGTTGGAGTGGGCTCCAGGAAGTTCCTCATGTACTTGGTTCAAGTTCTCTGCACTAGGAAGTGACACAAATCACACCAGAGCATCACTGCCAATTGGCAGGGCAGCTTCAGCCCCACAGCCAGGACAGGCAGAGCTCACAGAAATTCCCTGTCAAGCTTAGGCAGGGAAAACAAAGGGGAAAAAAAGCATGAATGAGTAGCATTCAGAAGAAGAGCACTCTCTTAATCTGTATTTGCATAGCAACTAATACAACAAAGACCATGAAGAGTCCAGTTTTGAAACAATATCACAATGCAAATATTTTCCTGCTGGCGCCTCTGCCATCCCCGAGGAGCCAGAGCTGCCAGCCAGGCCTCACACCTGTCTGGTCATGGAAAGGTAAGGAAGAGAGGACACCCAGAAGACTGGGGCTCCCGCAGCTCCTGCACACAGGAAGGGTAAATGGTTTAGGGCACGAAGAAGGTGTGTGTCTTACTCCTGAGGAGGAGGCAGAAGCAGAACAACGCACTTCAGACCACGACAAAATAATATTTGCTCCCCACATCCGATTCCCAGGCAGGATTATTTAACGACAAAGACCAACACACTCACATTTCTTAAGTACCTCGAGGGACTTCCCCAGTCCAAAGGCACTCTGTACTTTTGGGTTTTGAAAAAGCTTTAGAAAAACATGTTGACTCCAGAATTGTCTTTTACTCTTCGTCTGTCTGCCCTGTGACAAACCCAAACAAAAAAGAAAAGCCTTTTGAGACATTTCATGACTACTCCAAACACGAGTGTTTGCTACACCTACAGCCTGCCAGGGTCAATCAGTCGCCTCTTGCAAGAGACCAGAATCTGTCTCCTTTGGAGGTACCAGTCACCAGTATCCCCACCAAACTCAACATTTAATGCACCTACTTGGTAAAGTTTATTTAGTGGGAACGAAGAAGGGAACTCTGCCACTCTGAACAGCTCCATTAGCCTGGGTACAACTCCCCTGAAAACTCTCAGGAAAAGGCAAAGTACACACCATTCCTGGCTTCCCAGTCCTGCCACCTCCCTACAACTTGGCCTGGAAGTTGAGTGGACTCGTGGATCAGGGCACTTGCAGCCTGACCTGGCTCACTGCTCAGTCCTGTGATCACCCACTTTGACACAAAGAAGGTGGGGTAAAAGGGTGCGGAAGAGGTTGATACAATCACGCCTTTTGGCAGCAGTCAGAGCAGATCCAGTATTTCACAAACTACATCCCGAGTTGAGCAGTCATCACTGTTACCCAACTCACATGAGACGAAATCCTATTTCTCAAATCAGAAACACAGAAATCTAATGTGATATTTGTCAAGCAAGCACGTGTTTCAGATTTGAAACCGCTTTATGTGGTGAAACCATCCTATTCAAAGACCACTTGATATGGTCTTCTATCAGAGGCTGCTGAAATCCCACCAAAGTGCATTGCAAAGATTCATCAGAACACCTCAGGTCTGGTTTAAGGTGTTTCTTTTGACAGCCATCCAACACACAGAAGCACATCCCAGAAGCACTGGGACTACCCACACAAGCTTTACGCTCGCTTCCAAGGGTTTGAAAAAAATCCGAACAATGACATTAGATCCATTCCCCGGCACAACACCGCAAAGGACGTTTCTGTAGAACATCTGTGCCAGCAAAGCCCTGAGCACAGGAACCAGGCACAGGGGGTTTTCAAGGAGTTGGACATAAACTACACTGGAACTGACGCTGGGCAGCTCTGTGAGGGCCTTCTCACACATGCCATTTGGCATTAGAGTACTGCTCTGCTAGCTGAAATTACAAACTCCCCAGAGGAGTCAGAGGAGAGCATCGGGGCCAGGAGCTGAGCCAGCAAGCAAAACCACACAAAGCCAGTATCATTTGTAACAGCCCTTCTTTGAGGCAGCCAGTACCTAACCCCAAGAGGTAAAACCCAGTAAGCCTCGCTGCATTTGCAGGCAGATTGCTGAAATTAAAAATTAAAGACAATGGGGAAAAGGAAATAAATGAATGTGCTGAGAAAAAGCTGGTGTGCTCTTTGTGAAGGGGAGAGCCTCCTGCCCAGGGCAGCAGCCTGGAGGCTTCATAGAGACTCGGGCTGGGGGTCTCAGAATCACAGAATTAATCAGGTTGTAAAACACTTCTGAGGTCACTGAGTGCAACCTATGACCCAACACCACCTTGTCAACTAGACCACGGCATTAAGTGTCATGTCCAGTCTTTCCTTAAACACCTCCAGGGACGGTGACTCCACCACCTCCCTGGGCAGCCCCTTCCAATGTTTAATCACCCTTTCTGTGAAGAAATTCTTCCTAATGTCCAACCAAAACCCCCCTGGTGCATAGTTATGACTATGTCCTCTCATCACTTGTTACCTGGGAGAAAAGCCCGACAACCACTTCGCTCCACTCTCCAGTCAGGGAGTTGCAGACAGCAAAAAGGTCCCCCTCGAGCCTCCTTTTCTCCAGGCTGAGCCCCCACAGCTCCTTCAGCCAGTCTTTGCGCTCCAGACCCTTCCCCAGCTCCGTTATCCTTCTCTGGACATGCTCCAGCCCCTCACTGTCCTTCCTGAATCGAGGAGCCCCTCTCCCGGAGCACAGAGCCGGGGTGCCCCCCGCTCAGGCCGATACTCACATCCGCCCCACGCCCTCGTACATGCGGGTCTCGTCCACCAGCATCATCACCTCCGTGTCGGTGAGGTGCGCGTGCTTCTTGGTCTTGGTGAGCTGCTCGATCTGCAGGTCAGCCAGTTTCACCTTCTGCTGCGTGTCCATCACCTTGGCCTGCAGCTCCGTGAAGGCCTGGCCA
>VZTI01001513.1:491889-515886 GCA_013397865.1 Struthidea cinerea
CCCGGCACCGACCGGAGCGGGGCTCCCGTGGGACCGGCCCCGGCACCGACCGGCCCTGGGGGCTCCTCGTTCCAGGCCGCGCCCTGGGGTGCCCTCGCAGGGCCGGCTACACCCGGTGGGGTTGTGGGGCCGCGACCCCCCCGTCGGGCCGGCCCCGCCGGGGTGTTCCCGGCCCGGCCCGGGCTGACGGCGCCGCGCGGGGTTGGGAGAAGGCCCGGAGCCCCCGGAGAGGGAGAACCATCCCTGCCGTAGCTGGGAATTATAGAATGTTATGGAGTTAGAAAGGACCTTAAAGATCATCTCATCCCAACTCGCCCTTGCCATAGGCAGGGACACCTTCTACTATCCCAGGTTGCTCCAAGCCCCATCCAGCCTGGCCTTGGACATTCCCAGGGACGGGGCAGCCACAGCTTCTCTGGCCAACCTGTTCTCATCCCTCACAATAAAGAATTTCTTCCATATATCTAAACTAAATTTTCCTTCTTTCAATCTGTGCCTATTACTCCTTGTCCTGTCACTACAGTTCCTGATGAAGAGTCCTTCTCTGGCTTCCTTGGAGGCCCATTCAGACACTGAAAGGTTGCAATGAGTTCTCCACTCAACCTTTTCTTCTCCACCAGAACAGCCCCAGCTCTCCATCTGTCTTCATAGGGAAGATTCTCCACTCCTCTTACCAACTTTGTGGCTTCCTCTGAACTTGCTCCAGCAGTTCCATGCCTGTACATGGTAGAGGGGAAGAATCACCTTCAACCTGCTGGCCAGGCCATCACACTCCTGTCACCCCCTCTCTCCTTGGCCACAGCCATGTCCATCAGCCCCATCACAGGAAGCACTGGAAATCTCAGGTGTTGCTGTGCTCCCCCTTCCCGTAGCCCAGTCTTTGCCACCACAACACTCACCAGATGCACAAGAGGGATCAGCCCCCACACTTGCCTCCTATACAAGCTTTATGCTCACTGACAGAGGGGTTTATTTCATATTTTAACAGAGCTCAAGTTTGGGCAAATTCGGCCAAAAAGCTCTGCAGATTCCTTACTATCTGGCTTTCATGCACGCTGTAGAAGCTGATGTGGAAAGCAGCATTTCAGCTCTCCCCTTTGCTAACTGGAGTTCCGCAGATGCTGAGGGCAGGGGAGAGCAGGTTTCTCTCTGCCTCAAGGCTCTCTACCAGAGCCAGCAACTGCCCCGATCTCACTTCCCCCAGGAAGAGGAAAGAACTGGTTAGGAGGCTATTTTTACTGCAAAGTAAGGAATCATTCCTGACCCACTGTATGAAGTGAACTTGCTGGAATGACCTCAGCTCCAGGAACCTGCACTCACCCCAAGAACAGCTGGGATTCCTTTCAAGAGAGGTGCAAGTCCACCTCTGGATTTTTTTTGCCAAGTCATAGAACCATCATAAGATTATTTGGGTGGAAGGGACCTTTAGGATAATCCAGTCCACATTCCAGGAGAGCAGGTTGCTCAAAGCCACATTCAGTCTGGCCTTGAACACCTCCAGGCATGGGGCAGACACAGCTGCTCTGGGCAACCTGTGCCAGTGTCTAATTTCCAAATGCTGGCTTAAAACCAGGGACCATTCCCATTTGAATGGATCAGTGGCCAGAGTGGCTTTATTCATACCAGAGGCAGCTTTGCTTGGTGAGCAGACCCACAAACATCACACCCCTCTCAAGCAGTGGCTGGCAAAAATGAAGAAAATCTCCAAAATAATCCCCATGGGGCCAAGCCAGGGTGGATCCTGCCCCCAGCCCCTTACACCACACTGCTCAGGATCTCTGCTGCTGACGGCAGTACCCCACCAGCATGGAATTGGTGCTGAATGCAGCCCTCAGAATTCCGACTCCTTTCCACCTCCGTGATTGAATTAACAGCCCAAGTGTTTGTTACAAAGTGTTATTTATTAGAATATTACATTGCACTTAAAAAATAAGGGAGGTCTGACCCTGTCATCTTGACCTACATGAAGGATGCAGGGCCAGACCTGCAATAAATATAAATACTATGTACAGTTTATCTAAAATAAATATATAATTTAAAATGAAAAATATCTTGTTAAATAGCTGTTACCCTCCCCCCTCTCCTGCGGCGAAGGAAGCCCCGAGCCCGGTCTCCTCCCTTTCACAGCTTGTTCCTCGGCACACACTGCAGTGGACGGAGGGCCGCCGGAGAGGCCCTGTGCCCCCGGTCAGCACCGCTCCCCAGCCCGCTCCGTGCCGGAGATGCCCACGGAGCTGCCGCGGCGCCGCCGCTGCCCGACCAGCCCCTCGGCGGGTGCCGTCCTGGTGCTCCGGCGAGCCCCCAGCGTGCCGCAGCCCCGTGCCGCTGGCGCCGCGGTCTCGTCTCTTCCAGGAGGTAGAAGTGCATTAGTGCCGACCCCTGCGAGAGAGAGGCGGAAGGGTCACCCCACGAACCTGGGCGGCTCTGCCGCAGAGCAATCCCTGCACGGTGGGATAGAGGTGCCGTCCCACCCAGCCCGGCGGGAGAAGCTCATGCCCACCCAAGCCCCAGCGGTCACTCGCCGCCTCTCGGGGCTGGACCCGGGAGGGTGGGAGCCAAGATACCCCACCATGCTTCCCTTCCAGGGACCACAGCACTTTTTCACCTGGACACATCCACCCCAGTAGTCCCCAGGGTAAAGGGGACAGTGAGGAAAGCGTTGTGCCAAGTCTCCTTCCCGAAAATTCAGCTCCTATGAACAGCTAAAATTCCCACCCCCAACACTATGACGAACATGACAGAAATTCTCCAAAGGCATTACTTCATCCTCACAAAGAACAATGACTTTTCTTTTTTTTTTGAAGAAGAAGAGAAGTAACTGTAATATGCATGACCACATCTAACGTCAGGATTTAGATCAGACCAGAGGAACTCTGATAGCTTTTCAGCATGCGGCCCCGCAGTCACCCCTGGGGCACAGCACACACCCCAACCCAGCCAGAGGAACACGGCATGGGCTGGCAGCAAGATTCCCCTGTGCCAAGCTGATAGGCACTGATCTGGTGCAAGTAATAAGCAGAGTGGGAATGAAAAGGAAAGGGGCTTTTTACACATACATATAAATAGAGGCAATATCTAAGGAGGGGAAGTGACTCAGAGGGTCAGAAAGGGAGCAAAACAAGTGGGAAAAAAAACCTAAACAAAACAGAAGCAGCTTCCTTACTATCAAACATCCCCAAAGCATGGAACACCAGCACAGAGCAGGGACTTGGGTTTAGAAAGAAGGAGGTAGGAAGTGACAGCAGTGTCAGGGGACAGGGATTTCAGCAGGAAGGGGAGAAAAGAGGGCTGGAGCCCCACAGGGCAGCCCAGGCTCTCAGGCCAAATCCAGTCAGCTGCTTCTCCAGGCTCAGGCTGCCTTCAGCTCCTGCCTAGCTCTGGCACAGGCTCCACACAGCAGTCCCAGCCAGCATGAACAGCAGAGCCCCCAGATGTCCACCAGCCCCACTGGTGCCCCATGCCCAGCCAGGGACTCACCTCGCCAGCACCTGGCATCCTCAGTGATTCACAGTGACGCCCAGCTTGATTTTCTCTTCGTTTTCTACATCGTAGCCACCCCTCTTGTGACACCTGCGAGGCCAAGCAGAGGGATGCTCAGGGTATGGAGAAGTCCCTGCCACCCTCCTCTTGCACATGATGTCCCCAGGAACACAGATCTGAGAGCTCAGTCCCATCCCACTCACCTGAGCATCAGCAGGGCTGCGATGATGACAAGACACAGGGAGGACAGGACAACAGCAACGACAGCCAGGGCTGTGGTGTGGTCGTACGTGCTGGGTGGGTGCTCCACTGGCAGCAAGAGGCCGTGGCAGCGCTCTCCATGATACCCTGGCTGGCATCTGGGCAAGAAGGAAAGTCATAAAGGTCAGTGGTGGGCAAGGACAGGTCTTCGTGTCCCCCACACCCCATGGGAAGGCGATGCCTGTGTGCTCAGCCTTAGCCAGCACCCTGCTTGTTCCCCTTGGTCCCCACACCCCCGAGCTGGAAGGTCTGGTGTCACCATCATCTCTATCGTACTGGTAAATTAAACTTCTCCTGCACCAAGTGAAGGCTCCTAGAAAGGTTGAGCTCTCCCCCAGTAGAAGGCACTGGGGTCAGTGCTCTTCCCAGTCACCCCAGGCAGACACAGGTTGCCCAGACCACCTCTGGAAGTGGGAAGAGAGCAGTGAGGCAGCTGGCCCAGCATTTCCCATGGAGCAGGATGTCCCTGCACACCCTGCCAGCTGAGAGGTGTCCCATCCCCAGAGACTTGGGACATTGCTCATGTAACAGAAATAACGCTCCACACAGGCTGGGAGGCTTCCAGCCCTCCCTGAGCCACATCGCACTGATGCAACCAGATATATATATCCCTCTATATCCAGCACCACTGACCCTCAGGCTGATCTCCAAGCCACACTCAGCCCAGCCCTCCTCCTGGGCTCACAGTGCCACATGCCAGCATCACCTCCCAGGCACAGCAGCAAGGCTGGGCACATGGCAAAGGTGCAGGACCCAGTCCAGCAGCATCCTCATTCCGCCCTGTGCCCCAGGAAGCAACACTCCAGGAGACCCTGTGACAGAGGCACAGCCAGCCACCCAGAACAGCCACAACTGAGTGACACCAGTCAACGCGAGGCCTCTTTATCGGGGGGAGACTGGGGCAGTTGGCCACTGTTATTAAAAACTGTGATGGCTCTGGGAGATGCCAGGGGCTGAAGAGACTCAGCCAGCCACCAAATCCCTGCTGCTTGCCTGTGTCCCAGGGTGTCTCCCAGCCCCAGGGATCTGTGCAGGGGACACCTGGCCGTCCCTAGGCAAGGGTGTTGCAACCCACATCGTGCTGGGTCACCAACCCAATCTGAGCCTGCAAAGATCTCCCTTCACTGGCAGTCCTGAGTCCCCCATGCAAGGGCCCAACTTCTTGGCAGCTTCCACAGGGAGAAACTAGGGAGTTAGAGGAGCTCTGTGGAGCTTGATCCCTGCAGACTGCAGATCTGTGGGCACCATAAGCCAGGGAGCTATTATCTTCCCTGGGCTCAAGGCTGGGTGGCTCAGAGGATTGATAGTGAAGAACAAAGCCTCTTACATATCTGCCAGCTCAAGTCCTGCCCACGTCAGCGGGGATCAAATATGCACCCCGGGGTATTTCCCGCAGTAGCAGTGTTGTATCCAGGTGCCCCAGCAGCAGGCAAACACTTTCTCCTCCACTTGCCTCATCTAGTCCCTGCTTGCTCTGCATCCCGGGGGGGTGGGCAAGGAGGGGTACAGAGCCCTGTCTTTCATCAGGCCGAAAGGACAGCTCAGGCATGGCTTTGGTAGCCTGTCCCCAAAGGTGCTGCCTCCACTCCGCCTTGCTGGTAGCATGGCAGAGATGCTCCTCCCACCTGCACTGATGCACCCTGACAGATGCAGGAGCCCCGAGACCTCAGAGTGGAGGATATACGGGATGAGGTTTGCCACATCAGACCTGCAGAAGCCCTCAGCTGCCAGACCCCAGCCCTACACAGCATTCTGCAGCCCCCAGCACGGCAGCTCTGCCAGAGCTCACGGTGCTGGCAGGGAACACTGGCTCCAAGGCCATGACAGGTTTTGGGGGAAGGGTGGACACTTCTCAAGAAGTACGAGGAAGAGGCCAAGTCAGAGTTGTCCCTGCTCGGATAGGGAACAAGCACTAAAAATATCTCTGCTTTTCCTCTGCCCAGCCTGGAGAATTGAAGGAACCGTGACTAAGGCTCCCCCCGCACAGGCACACGCCAGCAACTCACATGCAAGAGGGAGCTCCCAGCTCTCGGATGTACTTGCACTCGCCGTGAATACAGAAATCCTTGTACTTCCGCAGGCACGGGTCTCTCTTCTTCCCCAGGCCTTTGCCTTTTCTTCTTTTATTGCCGTTCCCTTTCTTCTTGGGAGTAACGAGGCCTTGAGGCTTTGACAGGAAGGCAACTGAAAAACAATTTGTGAAGGAGAGACCAGCAGTCAGATCAGCTCCACGTGCCAACCAAAGGGAAGACAGAGCCACATCCCAGGGCTGCCACAACTGCTGAGCCCTGGCTCCCACAGCCCTTTGTGCTGGGAGCTGCCCCCGAGCCCGGGGTGGGGGGGCATTTTTTTTTCAGCTCCTCACAAATATCATGGCCTTTCCAATTCATAAGAACAATTCTCAAGGAAAGAAAGGAGTCAGGCAGGGGGAACAGAGCTTTATACATCTCAAATGCTGCTATTATATGCACCAGTTTCCACTGAATACAGAACATTGCTAATTGCCCCTTTATCTGGCCTTTATTTCCCTGACAAGCGCAGGCTTTTCTAAGACCCTATTCATGGCTCTGATGGACTCTCCTTCCCGTGGGCACAAGGATGCCTTGCTCACCCCAGGACAGGATTCAAAGAGCAAGCCTGCCTTAAGTTTTGGTTTTGCAAAGCCAAAGAGATGGTGAGGGCATCGTTCCCATGAATTACAACGGTATGTTTTAATTGTGGTGCAATAAGCAGCGGCTTTTGGTGCCAGGCCAGCCCCCTGCTGGGGTGGTGGAAACTAGAGCACCAAGCTCCTCACTCAGACACAGCCCAACACTAGCCACGCTACTGGAATGGTTCTTAAGATGCACAGATGCCAAAAAAATCAGCTCCCAACTTGATCTCACTAGGTGCTGAGGTGTTGGAGAGCACTCACTGCTCCAAGGGGGATTTTTTAAGCTCCCCCCGAGCTACGGCGCTCAGGAGCTCCGGTGAACCAAGCCCTGGGCTGCTCGGGGAGGAGAGTGCAGCAGAGTCCAACCTGGCAAGCTGTAACCTGCCCAGTTCCTTCCCAGCCACTTCCTGACAGAACCAGCGCCTCTCATGCTGGCACACACCGGTTGCACACCTAGCAAAGTTATTTCGACATCCTCCACACCGCGCGTGGAGAAAACCGATACTCCAGGAAACTCTGCGGCTTGGAGAAACCCCCGGAGGAGGCTGACAGCAGAGGCTCTTCCGTCCCCGGCGTCCCCTGCCCTGCGGGTTATCTCCCGGCCACAGCCAGCCGACACACACTGCTGCATTTCCCGAGGGCTGAGTCCCCCCGGTGCGAGTGGCTCAGCCCGCTTTTGCCAGCTTTTTGTCACAGTCTGCTGGCACAGCCAGAAAGCAAAGAAAAACACGGGAAAATGGGAGGGTGAGCTGTACGGGGCAGAGCACGCTCCTGATGCCAGGTACTGCCCTCGGCACGCCGCGTGTGCGAGGCACAGGTACGTATCACCCCCCCAGCCCGCGATGGCCTCCCGTCCAACTCCCATGAGAGCCCCCGGGACACTCTCCGGTGCCAGCCCGGAGCAAGGAGCCCGGCGTGGGTGCTCGGGAGCCCCAGAGAGCGGCAGTGCCCCCACCGCCCCCGTGGCGGGGCCGCCGGCTGACGAGCCCTGCCGCGGAATGAGGAGCAGCCGCGCGTGGGCGGCGGTGACTCACGGCGGTCCCCGCGCCACGGCCACCGCCGGGAGGGCAGCGCGGGTGCCCGGACACGGCAACCCCCGCCACGAGGGGCTCTGTCTCCTCCCGGCCAAGCAGTTGAGGCCCGGGATCCCGTGGAACCCGCCCTGCCGGGGACTTCAGGAACACGGACAGCCCCCGGCAGGATCGCCACTGCTCCGTGCTGGTGCCCGCCGGGCGAGTCCCACTCGGGTCTGCTGCCGCCGGGGCTCGGTACCTGGGGACTGCTCCTACCCACTACTGCAAGTCTCTCCGAGGCGGAGCCGGAGCTGCTGCTGGGGCACCCGCGGGATTGAGACGAGCTCAGCCCGGCGCCTTCGCGACCTCTCCGGTTCCAACTGCCCCCAGCCCAGCCGGTCCCACGACCCAGCCCCCGCCGTGGGACCCCTTATCCCGTCCATACCTCTCGGCAGCTCGCTGAAGTCGTTCCCCGAGGCCGCTCCGCCGCCCTCCTTCTCCGGGCTGCCGCCGAGTAGCGGGGCCGTGGCCGGGACCGGCGCCCCGCCGCCGCCCTTGTGCAGCACCTCGTTGTGCAGCTCGTCCCGGCGCAGCCCGCCCGCCGCCGCCGAGCACACTGCGGAGAGAGCGGTCAGGAGTGGGGGCTCACACTGCCCTACCCAGGACCCCCCCACGCGGGACAGGAGTCAATATTCCCGTCTGCCCACACCCGGGACCAGGACCGCGTTACCCGCGCCCAGGACCCTCCGCCCGGGACCGGCCATGCCCGCGATGCCCAAGACCATTCCCCTCACACGTTCGGGACCCTCCAGTCGAGCACGGCGCTGGGATGCGTTACCCGCAGCCGGGACCCTCCCCACGCGAGCCCGTACCTGCCGCCAGCAGCGCTTGGATCAGCACCGCCCGCCCGTCCATGACCCGCGGGCACACACGTCCAGCCCCCGCCGTGCTCCGCTCGGTCCCGCAGCCGTGCCCGTTCTCCGGCAGTGCGGCCCCGCGGCGGGTAGAAAGCTGCGGGCGGCGGGGCGGGGCGGGGAGGGGCTGAGCGGCCGCCCCGCCCCCGGGAGGGTTTCCCCGCCGCCCTGGGGGCGTCCCGCCGCCCCGGACCGAGACCAGGGTCGGGGATCGTGACCTGGGTCCGGTGGGGTCTCCTCCCTCTGGAGGTGGGCCAAGGACTCAACAGCCACCGCCGCCCCGGTGCCGCTGCGGGCTGGGCTGGGTGGTGAGAGCCTGAGGAGAAAAGGGTCTCTGCAGGGCGCAGAGGGCAGGAGTTGGCCAGGGGAAAGTGTGGCCCCAGCCAGGGGAAGAGGGGGATCCCGGTGGTCCTCGTGGCCCCAGGCCCCGGCTGGCAGGTGCCCGAGGTGGCCGAGGGTGCTGGGGGAGCGAGTGCACCTCACAAGAGGAGCATCAGGTGAGAGGCAGGACCTCAGGAGTCAGAGCTGCACCTCTTCCTGGACCTCAGGAGTCAGAGCTGCACCTCTTCCCGGACCTCAGGAGTCAGAGCAGGCCATCTTCCTGGCCCTGGGGATGGGATGACCCTCAGAAGGGGGACAGACTGCCACCCATGTGCCACTGCACCAGCGGTGGGACAGGGAGGTGGTGGCAGTCTGAGATGGCAGCAGAGACCCTTTCTGTCCCCAAGTCCCCCTTTGGGCCCCTATGCAGGCCGTGATTGAGTCACAGCCTCGTCTCACAACAACCCCCCAACCAGCCACTGTCCTTGTTCCTGTCCCAGCCTGCTGTGTTTGGGTACTGCCAGAGCTTCCCCATCCCCTTCACCGTGCTGGCAACCGTGTGCTGTGTTTGGCCCCATCCTCAGCACAGGTGACAGCGCAAAAAATGTCACTCATGTCAGTGGTGGGCAAGTACAGGGTCCTGCCCCAGCTCCTCTTTGGGCCAGCAGAGGCTCCTGGCTAGTTCCTCGAGGTCCCGAGCCCCCAGCCCCGGGCTGGTTTGGGCTCAGCTAGGCATAAGCAAATATTCCTGCCATTGTTGTTGCTGTCTCCAAGGAATATCACCGGATCTGGCACCCCCCCTCCCCCTTCCCCGCTCACACCCTCCTTCTTGCTCAGACTTGACTTTTGCAATTGTTTGCTGGTTGTTTTTCCTTCCGCCTCCTCTGGCCATCAGGAGCCCAAAGCCTTTGGCAGCAGAGCAAGGTGATGGCACGGCCAAGGAGCCGTGTCCCTGAGCAGTCCTGCACGCTGGCTCCTGGGGATGTCCCCGTGTTGAGATGGAATTTTTTGCCCTTGCCAGGCCCCCACCACGTCCCCAAGGCCGGGCTGGGTGTGCGCGGGCAGTGTGTGCGGGCAGCATTGCCAGCTGACCTGGCAGCTCGGGAGAGGGAGGTACCAGCTCACGTCAGCCAGGGAGGCTGTTGGCACAGAGGGTTGGCAGCGGGCAAGGGTGGGGGGGATATGTGCAGACTGCCGATCCTGCCTGCCTCTGCTTCCTGCCTCTGCCTCCTGCTGCCTCCTCCCCTCTGCCTCCCACAGCCTCCCGTGACCCCTGCCCATCTCTTGCAGCCCCTTACAGCTTCCCTGCCTGCACCTGCTGCCAGTCGTGCCCCATCTCATGCTGCTGAGGCAGCCCCCACAGGAGGGGGAGGTGAACCCCTGGGAAGGCTTGGGTGCCTCATGGCATCCCCGGCGCTCCTTATACATGGGTCCTTCTGCCAGAAGTCTTCCCACGGTCCCTACCCCAGCTAAGGGCACCCCTCCACACACCATGGTACCCACTGGTATGGCAGAGCAAACAGCCTGGACACCGTGGGCCAGATCCTCGGCTTCAGTTCCTGCGAGGCAGGTACCGGGACCTCAGGAACCCACACTCCCACCCGCACTTCCCCAAAACGTGACTCTGCCGTGCCTGGCCCTGCTCCAGCTGCTCCTGGGGTGGATCCTGTCGGCTCCAGCGGGCTCCAGCACAGCCCGGCCGTGCCGGAGCCGCGGGTGTTTGCGGTCCCGCCGCCGTGTTTGCAGTGCACACAGCCCCGCGGTTTGTTTGCGGGGGGCCGAGGGGCCAAGCGCGGTGGCGGTGGCGGTGGGCACGGCGTGGGCACAGCGAGCACCGGCGCTGCTCTCTGCTGGCAGCGCTGTGCAGGCCCTGCCACCTCCCTGTCCCTGTCCCTGGCAGGGCACTGCAGCTGTGCCAGCGTCCTTCCCCCTCCATCTGCGCACCTGCTGCAGCTCACACAGAAGCCTTCCAAACACCGTGCTGTGCCCATGGCAGGAGGGGTGGCACGGCCCATGGCAGCTCCTCCTGGGAAAGCGGATATGGGGACGTGCTCTGGGGAAGGATGTGGCACCGCTGAGCAAGTCCAGAGTGGGGAAATGAGGGGCTGCCAGAGGCAGGGCTGACGGCAAGGGCCAGGACAGGCGTCAGGGCTGTGGCCGTGCCACCCCTCCTGCCATGGGCACAGCACCCTCGCACATGCACCGATACTGCCACCAGCTCTCCAGGGCTGGCCCTGCCACCCCCTCACCAATGCCTTGCAGGGTGCAGACAGGACTGGGAACACACTGGTCCCCATGAACATCCTTGTCCACACAAGTCACCTGCGGGAGGCAGGTGGGTCCCCTGGTCCCTGGCTCAGGTGGATGGCTGGACGTGGCAGGACACAACCATACTGGCACCTGTGGGGCTGACCCTGCTGTTTTGAGATGGTTGTTTTGGGCTTGGCTCCTGTGTATTGGTTTGTGGTCAGTTTAAACCAGTTCACAGCTGTTATAAGGTGTGGGATGAGTGGGATCCTGCGAGTGCCAGAGGGGAGCCCACGCCTGTGGCTGCCGGTGCCGGTGGCCATGCGAGCCCACATGCCCGGGGCGGATGGCACGGCTCTCCGGTCAGCAGACAACTGCTCACAGCCCAGACCAGAGTGCAGCAACCCTGGAGCTCCCTCACAGACTTTCGGCTGCAGCATCTTCCCCTCCAGCACGGCCACAGCGGCCAGGAGATCTGGTGCTGCCCTGCAGTGGGAGGAGAGGGGGGAGGTCACCTGCCCGCCGCTCTTCATCCAGCTCAACCAGCTCCTCAGCACCCCGGCGGGGCTCGAATGGAGGGAGATGGCCAGGTAGGCGCACCTGAGAGACAAACTGCTGGGCCACGCTTTGGGAGCCCAGCCTTCCAGCTCAGCTGGAGTCCAGGGCATGCCCCGAGGCTGGCGGTTCCTCAGCCTCTGCCCCAAGGCTGAGGCTCTGCCCCGCCAGTTCCCGCGCTGGGCTGACTTAATTTCATGGGAGAGGGCAGGATGTCAGGCAGGCCAGGCACAGTCCCCTTCCTCCTGCTCCTCTCTGTTGCCTCTCCAAGGCTCCAGCGGCTGCGCCGGGGCTGGGATGTCCCCGTGCCCCACAGCACCCTCCACCACCCGGCAGGGGTGCGGGGACATGGGCCACAGGGGTCTGGGGACAGCAGTGGGTCTTCGCTCGGGGTCGGAGGGTCTGTGGGGACCAAAGCCGCCGGGCTGTGGCTCTCCCCGGCACCCAGCCCCGTTGTCCCCGCACGGCTGCCCCTCGGCAGGAGCCTGCGGTGCCGGGGCACGCTCTGCCCGTGCAGCACGACGAGCACCCCGCGGCTGCGCGCCCACCCACGGGGACAAAGGGAAGCTCTGTCTGTGCCCGGCGTTAAAATATTTGGCATGGCCCGAGCGTGGAAACAGCTCAAGACGCTTCTGTTCTGACTCCAGCAAGCGCTGCTAATGGCAGGGCCACCCCCAGCCCCAGCACAGCTGGGGGAATGGATGGGCTGGGAGCAGCCCCGCAGAAAACGACTGGGGGTGCTGGTGGGGGACAGATGGGACATCAGCCGGCACTGTGCGCTCACAGCCCAGACAGCCGAGTGTATCTTGGGCTGCACCACGGGCAGCAGGGTGAGGAGGGGGTGCTCCCCCTCTGCTCTGCTCTGGTGAGACCCCCTGGGGCACCATATCCAGCTCCTGTTGAAGTACATCCAAAGGAAACCATGGAGATTATTAGAAGGCTGGGACAGCTCTGCTACGGAGACAGGATGAGAGGAGTGGGATGTTGTTCAGCCTGGAGAAGACAAGGCTCAGGGAAGATCTTTGAGCCCCTTCCAGTGCCTAAAGGGGCTCTAAGAGAGACAGAGAGGGACTTTGGACAAGGGCCTGGAGTGACAGCACAAGCAGGAATGGCTTCCCACTGCCAGAGATCAGCCTTAGATGGGATATTGGGAAGAAATTCTTCCCTGTGAGGGTGGTGAGGCCCTGGCACAGGGTACCCAGAGAAGCTGTGGCTGCCCCATCTCTGGAAGTGTTTGAGGCCAGGTTGAATGGGACTTGGAGCAACCTGGGCTATTGCAAGGTGTCCCTGCGCATGGTGGAGGGGTTGGAATGAGATGAGCTTTAAGGTCCTTTGAAACCTGAACCATTCTGACATCTCAATACAGTTGGAATTCCCCTGATCAGATCTTAGAGAGGTGTGGGTCTGCAGGAACAGGGGCGTGACCACGTTGTCTGCCCAGCTGCCCCTATGCTGTGAGCCAACTGCAGGCCCCTCTGAGCCACCCAAACCCCTCCCTGCCTGTGCCAGCCCCATGCTAAGCTCAAAGACGGACCCAGGCTCCAGCTCTCGCTGCTTGGCATGGGGCACAGCACCTACCCTGCTGCTGACCCCCCACATCTCCCTGGGCAGGTGGATAAAGTTCGAGGAGAAGGTGGAGGATGGCGGGGAGCGCTGGAGCGCGCCCCATGTCCCAGCTCTCTCCCTGCACAGCCTGTTCCAGCTGAGGACGTGCCTGCAGAAGGGGACGATGCTCCTGGATCTGGATGCCACCAGTTTCAAGGAAATAATCGGTACATGAGTAATGCAAAGGTCATCTCCTGGGATGGGCTGGTCACCAGAAAGGGACCAGGAGATGCCTATAGAACAGCACTGATGAATGACAGCTGGGAACCCGGGGGAGCTGTCTGCTACTCCAGCTAAGGGGGTTTTTCACTGGGCAGCTCCCCAATGGGCAGTGAACCGGGGGACTCAGAGCTGTCCCTGTCCCTGATGTAGACAAAGCACTTTCTGGGCAGCCTGAGGAAGCAGAGCTGCAGCCTGCACTGAGGGAGCGCCTGGCAGCCCTCCTGCTCCTCCAGCCACAGCACCAGCCTACAAAGTCCCTGCTGCAGCTCCTTGCTGAGCTTGGTCTCTCTCCCTGCCGAGGTAGGAAAGCCGGCTGTCCCACCAGGCATCCTCCCGCTGCCTCCAGCCCGCAGCAGTACCCATGCTGGCCGTTCACTTGCACATGGATTGTGCTGCTTCCTCTCTTTCTTTGCAGGGAAAGCCAAAGGCAGATCCGAGCCCAGAACCCAAATCTCCAAAACGCCTCTTAAGGAGCAGGTACGGCAGCATGGAGCTGGGCTGGGAGCAGCTACTGCATCCTGAATGCCCAGCCACGGCATCCTGAGTACCCAGCTGCTGCATCCCTTTCCTCCCAGCTGAGAAACAGATTTAAGAAGAAGGTCCTGCCGGGGGCCGAAGCAGCCCACGTTGCTGTGGGGGAAGTTGAATTCCTGGAAAAGCCCTTTGCTGCCTTCGTTCGCCTCAGGTGTGCGGTGTCCCTCGGCTCACTGGCTGAGGTTTCTCTTCCAAGCAGGTAACAGAGCACGGCCGGTGGCCCTGTGCCCTCCCCCATCCCTGTCTCCTCATTTCCTCCCACACCAGACAAGGCTTTGCTTGTCCAAAGCAAAGGGAATGGCACCCAGTGCCACATGCGCTCCCAGAATCCTGTCCCACTGCTTTCCCTCCTGCTTTTCCCAGCTTCTTAGGAGCATTCCAGAATGGGCCGAGTGTGGAGCATCTGTTGGGCAGCCTGGAAGGGACATCCCCTGTGTCATTCCCACTGGGCTCTGCGTTCCCTGTCTTTAGTTGGTTCTGGATGCTCTCCACTTACTGCCGGCAGCATGGGGGCTGGCGGCGGGGGCGGGATGCAGGTTTTTAGAAGCCTCTTGCCCTCCCGCTGTTCTCCTGAGTGGTGGGACGGGGTGTGGGGGAGAGGAGCAGGGCAGGAGGTCCCCATGGTTTCCCCGTGGCTGAGGAATGCATCGTCTGAAGCCGTGAGGGGAAATGGGCAGTGTGCCTTCAGCTGGGGACTTCCTCAGGCAGCGCGCGGAGGAAGCAGGCGGGGATCAGGAGGGACATTGCCACCTCCTGGTCACTCTGGCCAGAGCACCCGTCCTCCAGGAGCTGGGAGGAGCAGGACATACATCCACCTTCCTGCTGCTCTCTCCTCCGCGGGAGTTGGGTGGCAAGTCCCCGTGAATGCCCCCGGGTCTCGAGGATTCCATGATAACCCCTTCCCCTGTATTTTCCCCCACCCAAACCAGAGGGGGAGGAAGACCTTGTCCCTACCCATCCCTTTGCCCAGGGCGCCATCCCCTTTGCTGGCCGTGCCAGGCTGTTCCACAGGTGCAGCCACCGCCTCAGGGTTGTCTCTCATCCAGATCCATCTCTAGGGTCTTAAGGTTTTCCCACGGCCTTGGTGCAGACGCCCGGGTGAAGATCCCATGTGGCAACTGTCACCTCTTGTCCCTTTGGAGCAGGCTCCGGAGGCCTCCAGCATTAGGGGGTTCTGTCAAGTCCCACTCGCACTGCCAGAGGAGTTTGCCTGCCCCCTCTCTGGGGGTGTGTTCAGGGCACGGTCACTGGAACTCTTGGCAACCTCAGGGTTTCAGGGCTGTAACCATTTCTGCCAATTTTGGACAGGCGTGGAGGACTCGGTTAAACATTTGTCTGGACTGTCCCTCTGGAGATTTTGCACCATCCTCTGAAATGTGGGATTTTCACCATATTTTTTCAAGGGCTCTGAGATCTCTTACCAGTCTCCTCCCATGTCCCCAGAGTCCTGTCAAACCTGCTGCCCGTGCTGCTGGCAAGCTCTCCTTCCCTAACACTCTAGCATCCTGCCTGCGAGCAACATTCCCAGGAAAATGATGCCACAGACACCCCCAGCTGAGGATTTCTCCTCCTCTGTCCCAAAGACTTATTCCTCCATACCTCCCAGTCTGGATTTCCACAGACCCTCATGATCCAGCCAGGGTCCTGGTGTCCCATGGTCTCTGTGAGGTTTCCATGCAGTGGCAGCAGACACTGCAGACGTGTCTCGTCTTTTGCCCCTGACCGCGCCTTCAGGGCTGCAGAAGCCCCCCAGGCCTGCCCAGCCACCATCCCCAGCATCCCCACATCCCCATGGTCCCCCCAGAGAAGCATCCCCCGGGGAGGAGAGGGCTGCTCTGGAGATGTGCTGTCTTGCCACAGGTTCCTCTTCATCCTGCTGGGCCCCCCCAAAGTGGAAGCCTACCACGAGGTTGGCAGGGCCATGGCCACACTGCTGACAGATGAGGTGAGCCTGGCGCAGCACCCATGGATGGGATGGGCCTGGAATGGGGACACCAGGACTCCTCTCCTCTGCAGGCTGCAGTGGAGGGCAGAGGATGGGGCGAGCTGGTGGCCTCCCTCGCCCAGGATAAGAAAACAAAAGTTTGGGTGGGTTTGGAGGATGTAGGGCTCCTGTTGCCCTGAAGTGGATGGGTTTGTTTCCTGGTGATGGCTGCAGGCCAGGAGGAAGGTTCCAAGCGGATTAATGCAGGGACATGGTGGCTAAACTGCAGCATCTCCCCACAGCTCTTCCGAAGGGTTGCCCGGCAGGCTGAGCACCGAGAGGACCTCATCGCAGGGATAGAGGCATTCCTGGAGGAGCTGATTGTGCTTCCTCCTGGGAAATGGGACCTTAGCACCCGAATTCCTCCACCAAGCCATCTGCCGTCTCCACGCAGGAGGTGGGCTGGAGGGAGGGCATCCCAACCCCTGCCAGCCTCCCTGCAGCGTCCTGCAGGGATACCTCTGCCTGTGACATTGGAACTTCCATCTCTGTGGGGATGAAGCTGCCCAGGAGCGGGGGTGTCCTCCCAGCCAAGCCCCTCCACACGTCCCTGCTTTGGGCCCTGCTGCTGTTAGTCCTGCTGTCCCACTTGGCAGTGGATGGCAAATCCCCCCCACGTGCTCTCCGAAGGGAGCTGATGGGAACACTGGGATTCAGCACTCGGATGTGAAACTCATTCTCTGAGCAGGACACCTTGGGCTCTGCCCAGCTCCTCCACTAAAACTAGTCCTGCAAGGGCTGGCTCCAGGGCTTGCCAGAGGAAATCATGGTTGGGTTGGAAGAAACCTTGAAAGACCATCATCTGCCATCTCTCCTTCTCTTCCAGATCTTTCTCCTCTCCATTATCAGGGGATACACAAGCCCTGTTTGCATCCCTCTCTCCATTCTCCATTTCCCTTCCTGGTGTCCCCTAAATGCGGCTGGGTCCTGAGGGTCCCAACCTGAAGCCTGTTGTCTCAGGCTCTGCTCTGCCACAGGACCGCTGTGGACCCACTGGACCAGCAGCCACACAGTAATGGGGACACGACAGCAGCTGGGGACAGAGCCAGCGCAGGGCACCCACACTCTGGGGAGGAGTTGCAGAGGACAGGCAGGTCAGTGTCTGGAAGGGCAGTGGGAGGTGCAGCAGGGTGCTGGATTTGGGGCAGGTCACTGGTTCTCATGGGGCCACTGTGTCCAAGCCCCTCTGAGCTGCTGTATCCAGGGGAAGGGACTAACCCTCACCGTGCAGCTCTCTGGGGAGTTTGCTCTGAGACCTCCCTCCTCCTCCCCAGGCTTTTTGGGGGGCTGCTGCGAGACATCCGGAGGAAGGCACCGTGGTATGGCAGCGACTTCTCCGACGCCCTGCACCCTCAGTGCCTCTCAGCAGTGCTCTACATCTACCTGGCGACAGTCACCAACGCCACCACCTTCGGGGGCATGCTGGGGGACGCAACTGCCAACATGCAGGTCAGAGAGGCCGCAGGGTGCCTGGTACCAACCCTACTCAGCCCAGTCCAGAGGGCCCCTGGCTGCCCATGTCCTACCAGCATCCCCAGGACATCCCGAGCATCGCCTGAATTCTGCCTCCCTCCCCCATGGTCCCCAGCACTGACCCTGTGTTCTTCGGTGCTGCTGGGGGGAGAGGCCCACAACCTCCTCCCTGCCATGTGCCTGGCACCTGGCACCCCCTCCCTGCATTTCAGGGGGTGCTGGAGAGCTTCCTGGGTACAGCCTTTGCTGGCTTCGTCTTCTGCCTCTTTTCGGGCCAACCCCTGACCATCCTGAGCAGCACCGGCCCCGTGCTCGTCTTTGAGCGCCTCCTCTTCTCCTTCAGCCAGTGAGTTCGCTGTCAGGGACAGATCCTCAGCCCACTGTCCCCCGAGTGGGGCACGGACCACCATCACTCCAGGAGGGTGTCATCTCCATCTCTTTGAGTCACCCTTTCCCCCAGGGACCACAGCCTGGACTACCTGGAGTTCCGCCTCTGGATTGGGCTCTGGGTGGCCTTTTTTGGTGTGGTGCTGGTGGCCACCGAGGCCAGCCACCTGGTGCGGTACTTCACCCGCTTCACCGAGGAAGGCTTCTGCGCACTCATCAGCCTGATATTCATCTACGACTCCCTGAAGAAGATGCTGAGCCTGGCAGACACCTTCCCCATCAACTGGCAGTACCGGCTGGACAACGTCACCTCCTACAGCTGCACCTGCAACTTGTCCAGCCCCGGTGAGCTCAAGCAGCCGTGGGCGGGTTGCTGCTGCCCCAGGATCCCACTGGGAACCTGCTGCCTGTCTGGATGGGGGAAGGCACTGGAGGAGGAGGCTGTTTAATCCTATCCTCACCTGCCTGACCACACTGCACCGTCCTCCGCTTCCCTCCATACAGTCTGTCCATCTATTCCTGCCTCCCAGAACTGCCCAGGAACCAGGCAGGGCAGTACAGGGAGCAAGGAGAGCTTTGGCCTATCTGCTATGCCTCCAGGATGGCGGATGCCAGAGGCTGGAAGAGGGCACCTGGATGGGTTTGCTCTGCCATCTCTAGCCCAGTCTGTAAATCAGGGGGTCTTTTCCGGAGCTTGAAGGCATGACCCTGGAAACGACATGACCCACACTGACCCCAGCAATGGGACCTACACCATGTGCCAAAAACACCAGTGCTGGCCAGGCTGGGGTCAATGGTGCCTCTGAGTGTCTAGTGCTTTAGCCAAGCCCTTCACAGGGATATCCCCCCTTGGTCCTCCCTGGGCTTCAGCCACAGCTGGGGCTTCAGAGGTCCCATGGGGCCCCATCCAGCACTCTGAGCCCTCAGGAAGAGCGTGGGGACCCAGCCTGATGGCAGCATCATCCCAGTCATCCTGATGAAACCAGCACCAATCTGACCCCCTGTCACTTTGCAGGTCACAGCTCTGCAGGGAATGACACGTCGCTGCCCTCACCCCCGGCCACCCGGCAGGTACAGCCCCTGCTCGCAGGCAGGCAGGTGAGGCACTGGGGTGGGCCCAAGGTGCCCATGTGTGACCCTTCCTCACTGCCTACATTGTCCCTGCAGCCTCCTGCCACCCCAGAAGGGCTGAGCAGGACCCAGTGCCTGGGTCGAGGTGGGCATCTCCTGGGTACCAGCTGCCAATATGTGCCCGATGTCACCCTCATCTCCTTCCTGCTCTTTGGGGGCACCTTCCTCTTCTGCACCGCACTCAAGCGCTTCAGGAGCAGCCGCTACTTCCCTGTGGGGGTGAGCATCTTTCAGCCACCCCAGTGACATGGCCACCTGTCCCACTGGTGTGGGGATGGCTCTGGGTGCTGCATCCCAAGGCTGTTCCTGGAGCAGACCCCACCCCAGCCAGCCTGGGCCAAACCCTCTCCATCTCCATCTCCATCTCCATCTCCATCTCCATCTCCATCTCCATCTCCATCTCCATCTCCATCTGCAGGTACGGAAGCTGGTGAGCGACTTCGCTGTCATCCTGGCCATCCTCGCCTCCTGCACTGTCGATGCTGTCCTGGGCCTGGAGACCCCCAAGCTCCTTGTCCCCAGCGAGCTGAAGGTGCCAGCAGGGTGGGCACAGCACTGTCAGGGTGTGGGTCTGTGCCCACCACGGTAGCCACTGAAGTCACTGTCCTCATCACTGGCTCCAGCCCCACAGGGGTGCAGGCTGCACCCCAGCAAATGAGAAAGGGCTGAACACAGCTGATCCCATGCACTGTAAAGAACCTGGCTCAGTCCTGGACTATACAGATCACACCGGAGCAAGAGCCACAAGCTCAACTCCGGGCTTGGGCTTCTCGCCCTGGTTGTGGAGCGGGGCTGGCAACCCCCCCAGAACGGCCGGCACTCAGCCCCACCTCCTCGGGCTCGCCACCATCGCTGCCCAATGCCACCTCTTCCACCTGCTGTCACGGGCACGTGCCCAGCTCCTGGCTTGTGGTGTCCGAGAGCAACACCCTGCTCTGCCACAGCCAGGGTGTCCTTGTGGAGGGCTGGTGGGGCATCTGCCCAGCTGCATCCCCAGGATGAGTGAGGATGCTCTTCCACTCCCGAGGTGGGGCATCCCTGGGTTGCCTGTAGGGCTCCAGCCTGGGCACCTGGGGCCAGTCCCATCACCCAGCTGCACTGCACACCCCACAAGTGGGTGGCAGCTGCCATGACCCTCCTGCTCTCCACAGCCCACAAACCCAGCACGGGGCTGGATCGTTTTCCCCTTCGGAGCCAACCCATGGTGGGTCTGCCTGGTGTCCGCGGTGCCTGCTGTCCTCGTCACCATCCTCATTTTCATGGACCAGCAGATCACAGCTGTCATTCTTAACCGCAGGGAGTACAAGCTGCAGGTGAGCAGGGGACAGGGAACAGGCAGCACCAGCCAGTGCGGAGGACCCAGGTCCTGGCTGGGCCCCACGGAAGCAGCCAGGGGAGAGCAGAACCTCAAACTGGCCAGGAAAGGGGGAAGATGCCCCCAGCCCTGCTGCCTTCTCCCCTGCAGAAAGGAGCAGGCTTCCACCTGGACCTCCTCTGTGTCTCCCTCCTGATGGTCGTCACCTCTGTCACCGGCCTCCCCTGGTATGTCTCAGCCACCGTCATCTCCCTGGCACACATGGAGAGCCTGAGGAAGGAGAGTGCAACCTCAGCCCCTGGCGAGCACCCTGAGTTCCTGGGCATCAGGTAAACAACAAGCCTGGGCCCTGCTCGGGGGAACCCCTTGCCCGTGGCTGTGGAGCCAGGGGACAGGGACATGCCCACGCTGCCCCTCAGACCTGGCTTTGGGGATCTCCCCAGAGCTGACCCCTTTCCCTGTGGCCATCAAAACTGCAAAGTGCAGAGACCCTGGGGACCAGCAGGGCAGGCAGGGGGGTGGGCTCCCAAGGGACCCCGGGCACCTGTGACACCTGTGCTGCCACCCACAGGGAGCAGAGGCTGACAGGCCTGGCTGTCTTCATCCTGATGGGAGTCTCCGTCTTCATGGCCCCCGTGCTCAAGGTAGGAAGCCTGGCTGGGTTGGCCTCTTTTCCTAGGCAGGGGGTGGCCGTATCCTGGGAGGTTCCTCACCCTGACCCGTCGAACCAGCACAGGAAGCCTGTCTGGCAGGCAGGGAGCTGTGCACTGTGTGGGTAGGGACTGGGCCAAGGGTTTGTCTCCAGTGCCACCAGAGGGCTGGCACACAAGGCACTGTGGCCCCGTGTCACCTGTCCATCCTCCCCGTGTGTATCGGGGTCCTTGTGCTCTCCAAACACACCCTACCACTACCTCTCCACACTGCCACATGGATGACCTGGCTGCTGTTGGCTTTCACCTGCTGCCACTGCCGTGCTAGGAAAAGCCCCTCCAGTGGCCCTGGATTACCTGTGGGCGCACAGGAGGTCTCTTTGCCTCGACCTCTTTCCTCACTTCTGAGGCTGGTCTTGTACAGCCTTTGATATGGGGCCCTCCCAGCATTCTCACCTCCAAACTGGATTTGGTGGAAGAACTGCTAGATGGATCAGGAACTGGTTGGATGGTCATGTCCAGAGATTTACAGTCAGTAGCCCAATTCCAAACAGAAATTAGTTCCAAGTGGTGCCTTCCAAGTGTTCCTACCGGACAAATACTATTTAATATCTTCATCAAAGACATAGATAGCAGGATGGACCACATTTGCAGACAGCACCAAGCTGAGGTACAGTGACACACCTAGGGGATGAGATGCCATCCAAAGGGACCATGGAGGAGGACATGGGCTCATGTGAACCTCAAGTGGTTCAATAAGGCCAGGCTGGGCTGTTGGGAATAAAGGAGGCAAAGGCTGTGGACACACATGCAGGCTTTTACAGGAGAGGACACTTAGCAGGCACAGACCCCCAGGGAACAGCCCTGCTGATCGCCCATCCCACTGTCTTGCAGCACATCCCGATGCCGGTGCTTTATGGGGTGTTCCTGCACATGGGGGTGACGGCGCTGAACAGCATCCAGGTGAGGGAGGGGTGCCCTGGGAGGGGGTGCTGGTGGGGGCTGTTTTGGGGAGGAGGGGGTTTGTTCAGCAACAGCTGCCACTGCACAGCAGAGCCTGGGTTTTAGCTCTGTGTGGTGTACAGCCTGGCACGGAGCTGTCTCCCGCCAGGCCCAGGACAAGGAGGGAGAGAGGGACCTTTCTAGAGCAAAGGAAAGGGAAAAGCAGGGCTCTGGGATGCTGAGGAGCAGGAGAAACTTGTGCACGGATGGATCAGGTGGTTTGGGAGAAGTGGGACCAGTGGATAACACAGACTTGCTCTCAAAGCCACAGGGATTTCCTCACCTGGGAGCTGCAGGCAGAGTTGGGACATGACAATCCTTTGGTTCTGGTATTGCTGCTCATGTGCCAGTGCTGTTCTTCTCCCGAGAAACCAACTGAGGGGAAAAAAATCCCCATTCCAGAATTATCTACACCACTTTTTCCTCTAAATAGTACAGTCTCCTTGCAATTAACCTTCTCTGGATGACAGGCTGGGAAACTCCCACTGTCTTCCCTCTGCTTGGGAAACCCAGAGTTGTGCTCTGGAGGAGGCTGCAGCAGTTTCCTGTGAAGAGAGGGGGACCAAGGGGTGTTATTTCTCAATACACCCTGTAAGGGCAGCTAGAGTTCTTTCCAGAGGTCTGCCTGGAAAGCGCTCCCCTGGCCTGGGGTGACGGTGGTACCAGGACCCCTGGTCTTGCAGACAAACACACTGGCTCAGGCATCAGCTGGGGGTCAGCACAGACAGCAGGAGGGCTGAGCTGCAGAAATGACGGTGAAACCCCATCCT
This sequence comes from Struthidea cinerea, assembly GCA_013397865.1. Classification (NCBI taxonomy): domain Eukaryota; kingdom Metazoa; phylum Chordata; class Aves; order Passeriformes; family Corcoracidae; genus Struthidea; species Struthidea cinerea. Next base: position 514,407 of record VZTI01001513.1, read on the forward strand.
GCTGGCCCTGGTCCCAACAGCGAGGTGGGTGAGAGTTGCCCAGTAGCTGGACGGGTGTGACCCACCTGCCATCCTCTCGCTACAGCTCATGGACCGTGTGCGGCTGCTCCTGATGCCAGCCAAGCACCAGCCAGACCTTGCCTACCTCCGCCATGTGCCCCTGCGCCGGGTGCATCTTTTCACCGTCATCCAGCTGCTCTGCCTGGCCCTGCTCTGGGTTCTCAAGTCCACCATGGCAGCTATTATTTTCCCAGTGATGGTATGACACCCCTTGAATCAGCGGCATGGCTTTGGAGCTGGGCTGGGTGCTGCCCACCCTGAGCATCACCGGGCTGGCATGATCCTTTGGGAGGGGACATGAGCGCTGGTGGGGGTGCTCAGACACCCAAGGGCTGGCAGGGGCCCTCCGGGGCCACTGCGTGGCTTTGCCACCAGCCTTCACACCCTGGGCTGGGGCCGTGGGGCTGTCACCAGAGGCTGAGTGTCACTGCTGGGCAAGTATGGTCCCCTGGGACAGAGCCAGGAGAGGTGACAGGCCACCAGGGCATCTCCTGGGGTGACAGAGGGCTGTGATAGAGAGATGCTGCCTGTCCCCCGGCCCCAGCGATGCTGACCCGTGCCTGGTCCCGGCCGCAGCTGCTGGCGCTGGTGGGGATTCGGAAGGGGCTGGAGCGCATCTTCTCCCCGCATCACCTGAGCTGGCTGGACGGGCCCCTGCCCGGGCCGGGGGCGGCGGGGACACACCCCCGGGAGCGGCCGGAGCAGGGGAGCAGAGCCGAAGAGGTCGGTGGTGTCCTGGGAGTCTCGCTCGGCCAAGGCCGCCCCGGGGGCCGAGCCGCTGGCGGAGCTGGCGCTGGGGCGCCCGCGGTGGGCGCGGTGCCAGCCCCGAAACCTCTACTCCCCCCACAGTGCGAGCCGATGCACCGCCCGGGACCTCAGATCAACCTCTCCGTGAACTAGGCCGGGGCGGGGGCCGGGGCTGTGCGGGGACATCGCCCCGGGCCGGGGGTCGCAGGGCCCGAGACCCCCGGGGGACCCGACAGCCCCTGGGCCACGTGGCCGCGCGGTGACGTCACGGTGGGCGTGGCCGGCGGAGCAGAGAGCCAGGGCGCCCAGCCTATGGCGGCCTGCACCGGGGAGGGGGCGGGGCCTGGGGAAGGCGTGCCCTTCGCTTCGATTGGCAGCTCCCCGACCCAATCACCGCTCGGGACAGGCGGGCGTGTGACGGTGTCTGGCGCTGACGGAGCCCTCCAGAGGGGTTCGAAGGGGAGGCGGGCCCAGGGCATGCAGGAGCCAATCGGAAGGCGCCAGACGCCGTGCATTTGAGCGATGTTCCTTTCGACCAATCAAAACCGTGAATCCTGGATGCGCTCTGATCGACAGCCCGTTGGCCCCATCGGCGCCCGCAGCTCCGCCAAGGCACATGATTGATGTTCCGGAGAACCAATCATATCCCGGAAGGTTCAGGAAGCAAGGTTGG
>VZTI01001513.1:516628-542082 GCA_013397865.1 Struthidea cinerea
CCGCCGCGCCTCCCGGCGGCCCCGGGGAAGGGCCGGGGGCGGCCGGGCCCTCTGCGCGCCGCGGCCGCGGAGCGGGGTGAGGATGTGTCCTGACCTCAAGGAACGGCTTCCACCTGGGAGCAGGTTTGGAGTGGGAGGCGAGGTCGTGCACCCGACGGAGAACAAAATGAAGCCGTCAGCCCCACTATTGCTGCCCTGGACTCGGGGTTCCCAGACACGGATAAATTCCTGTAGATATAGCTATACACACACGCTTTTATGCAACAGAAATATTTCTTACCCAACAAAATGGAAGAGGGTAATGGAGGTGTCTTCCTTTGATCTTCCAAACCTGCGGAGAGGTTTAAAGGGAGGGTGTGGAGGTGGGACGGGGGCCTTATCCCAACCCAAATGGAGCGTTGTTGGACCTGTAAACTGGCATCTAATGGTGCTTTATGTAGCCTAGGGAGAGAAGATAAATGAAGGCTTTTATCTGACACTGCTGCACCAAAGGGTGAATCTTCTTTCCTTAGTAGTCTCTTAGCGAAAGATGGGATCACAGCTACATCACAGCCCTTACATAGTTTTAGTGGAAAGCAGGAGAAAGTGGCTACTCCTTGCAGGCTTTTTGCAGTTCCTTTGGGCTTCTGCAGGAGGAAGAAAATAGCCAAGGTGATACATATAATTTTTAATTTGGAGGCCAAGCAAGTGTACTTCAGGATGTGTCCTTGTTCCTTCTGAAGAGATGGAAGGAGGGGAGCCTGCAGTCATCCTCCTGTGGCTAAATTTTTTGCCTTCTATTGATGACCGTCTTTTGTCCAGCCCTCCTGAAACCTGAACCAGGTCTTATCTGAATAAAAAAGTGACTAAACTGATGCAGATCCACGTTTGCATTTTGCTCGTGGCCACCTAAGCTACATTAGAAGCGATGCTAACAGCAGGACGTTTAACTAAACTCAAAATCTAATGATCAGGCAGATGAGCACTTGTATGTGAGCATTCCTTGTGCGATTGATGGCCTGGACAGACACGTTCAGTCCCATATGGAATTAGGTGTTCCAATACATACCTGTTTCGGGGAGCTGGAAGACCTACCATAGATAGAATAGGACACAAGTAATTGTTGAGTGTCTGCTCTCTAGGAGGTCTTTTATGTCACATTTTAATGTATCTTTGAAGATACAAAGCAGTAGCTACAGAACCTGGAAAATGATGGGAATTGGGCTGTATCAGGGTGTTTGTGGCTCTTTACAAGGTGAGCAGAGTCCTACTTTAAAAGCTTATCCCTTTTGAACCCACCCCATTATTTAAGGGATGTGAAGATTGGACAGCTAGGGTGTTTACTAAGCACTCTGTTGACTAATAGCAAGTATTAAGAAAGATGGCCTATTATAAATAATGTGTCTGGGAGGTTGGCGTTGAGGTCAAAAAAATAAAGGTTCCCAAACAGCTGTTTAAGTTTAATGTTTCATTGGAAAAACCTGGGTAAAGGTTCATTATTTAAAATATAGAACAGAAGAAATTAATTGGAATTGAAATACTTGAAGTTTTCCAGCACACACAGAGAGGAGGTGGGCTGATCTCAAAGCTGAAATTGCCCGGGGAGTTCTGCTGTCTTGTGTTTCTGGTTGTGGAGAGTTACCTGGGGAAGAAGCATGGGTGGGAAGAATGTGCCTAGGCTAGGCTACATGGCTGGGAGCACCAAGGGGGAATTTTTCTTTTTTTTTTTCTGAGAACTAAGGAAGCACCTGTTGTCAGTGGTGGGGGTTTCTCTTTGTTTGTTTGTTTTCTTTTCTTTTTTGAGCAAAGAAAAGGCAGTTAAGGTCCAGGGATGGAACACTGCAATTCTTGAACAGCGCTGCTTTGAGAAGCCAATCAGTCACTGTTTGGACTGTGGTCTTATGCCATGAGTCACTGATTTGGGTGTATGCCTTCAGCTATTACCAGTGGGTGGAATTAGTGAGAACTAAAAGGGAGAATTAAAAATAATAATAAAAAAAAAAAAAAAGTGAGTTTTTGCCATGCTGCCTTGATCTGTAGTCTTCTCTCTACGTTTGAAGCCATAAAAATAATGGTACAATATTCTGTAGGCTCTGCTGCATATCTGCAGTGGTATTTAGGTTTTGTGTCCTTGTATTAGTCTGAGTTTAATATTCTAAAATAATTGGACTGGTCAAAATGGCAAAATAGTTAAAAAAGAAAATTATTAGGGAAGGGCAGGACAGAGGGCGTAATGAAGCATTTATCTAGAGAATGAAAAGAGCATTATATTTTAACCTAACCTTTTTGAAAATACATTGCACTTCTTAGATCAGATCTCCAAGTACTTTACAGTGGAGAGTACTGTCCCCATTTTACAGGTGAAGAGGGTGTGCCCCATTTATCCTGGCTTGCAGAACTGGGAGAAAATCAAAGCTTTCTGGTTTCCTAGCTCAGTGCCTGCCTATGGTAGTGACCAGGCTCTTGGTTGGGAAACCAAGGACTAAAGTGGATCCCGTACAAATGAGTTGTATCGGGTCCACCAGGTGAAATTTAAATGCAGCTGTGCAGAATATTTTCTAGAATTACCAGTTAAAATTATCACATGCAAATGGAAACAATTGCAAGCTGAAGCATGTCTTTGGGCACGGAGGGACGAGGCCAGGAGGTTTGCGCTATTCCTGTGTAAAACAGGCTGCTGTGGATCTCCTGGGTGCTCGGAGAAACTTCCACCGCTGGCTGCAGCCTGAGAAATGAGGTGGTTTTGACCTCAGTGCAAATAGTTGCTTAGTTGCCTTCTAAGCTTGATCAGGGTGTGAACACAGCCTGCAACTTGTTTAGAGTGAGATTTTTGGTGTGACTTTGAGTGTATTATTACCACTCCTTGTGAATTTTGCTGGCACTTACAGTGGTGCCAAAGGCACGAGCATTAAACAGCCTCCTCTACTCTGGCTGGGAGTGCTGTAGGTCAAGGTGAAGGTGTGTTGGGAGGGCAGTGCTGAGTAGTGCATGTCCATGGGGTCTTTGGTGGCCACAGAATGTGCAGGTTCTCATCAAAACCCTCACAGCAGCAAAGTGTGGCAGGCAAGAGTTGAAGTAGGTGATAACGTGGCTGTGTTAGTGCTTGGGGATGGTGCGTTTGCTGAGCTGTGCCGACAGAAGTACCAGGAGATCTGGGAGCTTGGTTCAGTAAGTGGCCTTTGGCAGTGAGTGTACAAATGTAGCAAATCTCTCATATTCTGTAATTCAGGGGTTTGGAGGCCTTCAATGACAACTGGAGCTCACCCAGCCCTTGGCTATGGAGTCAGCTCAGCTCTCGGCTTCCCTCTCCTGAGCTGCCTCCACCAGCTCGCCTTACTTAAGCCTGTACCTATTGCATAAGCCTCTGGGGATATTTACATAAAGCATAATTAAAAATCAGACATAACATACCTCCTACAAGGAGTAGGATGAGTAGTTGAATGGCATGCACTCCAGAGCAGTTCAGTACCTGGAGATTTTTTCTGGGGCCCCCCTCCCTGCAATCTGAGGTCTCTTAATTTTTAAACTGGGTTTGAAATTCAGAGTAAATATATAGTTTGTTTCAAATTAGCAGTGTTGTCTATTAAAGTCATTGCTGTATTGTTGAACCTTAACATGGATCTGCTTTGTAAATGGTGTGCACAATGCATCTTTTGACTTCTGAGATGAATGTAATGCTTAGACATTTTAGTTTTCATTGTATTAGAAACAATGTAAATAGCAGCATTTTCTTTACCATAAGGAATAGAAATTCAAAAAGTGGATGCAAATTTAGGTTGATAGTATTAAGCAGAAAAGCCTTTTCTCTGAAAAATGTAGTTTTCAGTTTAGCAGTTGATATTTTTCTTTTGACAAGCTCTTTCAAAGTTGAGGAGGTAAGAGGTAGAAGAAAATGTAAAATTTTCTTCCAGGAATTATTCACTGATTAGAAAACATCAAGGGATAACATGTTCAGGTTTCCAGAAGTATTGAGGCGACTCTTCAGGATGCAGAGAGCTGGTTAGTAGCGTGTTCATTTATTCCCAGTCTGATTAGGCATCTAACTTTCAGAAAAATCATGGCAGGTATCTCAGTAGCTTTGTAAGTCTGGGCTGTGGTAACCAGAAACAAGCAGTGTAGTTATGGTTAATACTGTTCAATAACACTTTACAATGAACTGGTTTCTAAGGTTTCTTGCAGAACTTGGGTCTCCCTTTAGTGCAGCTTGACCCAGTTGAGTACATGACCTAAAATAAATGTCAGCAACTGTTTTCTAATGATAGGTGTAGAAAGTAAAGATGTGAAATACTACTGTATAATTACGTAAATATGCAGTGCAACCCCTTGGGAAGGAGAGATTTGCCAAATTTAGCAGAACATCTATATTTAGGTACAAATTTGCACATAGGTTTCACCAGTCAACTAGTTACAGTCTGGTGGGGGGTGGGAAGGGTTTGTTTGAGCATTAGTAGTGAATCATGGGTTCTTGTGTTCTGATTTAAATTGGGGCTACCCAGCTGCTCCCCCGTGGGCTTGATATTGGGCTGCTCTCCTGCCTCCTTTCCTTGCCTTGGAGGATACTGAAATCCAGCTGTAAGGACAGCTGGATGGTGCCATTGGGACATTGTCCTCTGCTCGGAGCTCATATCATCCCTGCAACATTCACTTGACAGAAGGGTCAGTGTGGAAGGAAGGGAATACACAGGCACTCCTTTTTCTGTGCACACATGTGGCCTGGCCTTTAAAACTGGGAGCAGCTCCAGGGCTGAACTGGGGTGTTTGTTGGAGTTCACAGCTGGGGCTCAGACCCTGCAGGTGAGGAGGCTGCAGAGCTTCGATCTTAGTAGGTCATTTTGGGTTCTTGTAACATATAGGAAGATTCCCTTAAAATATTAAGATGTGGAATAAAAGTGATTCTTGGATTTAAAACAGAGGCAAGTCTTGACTCATATGGAAAAGGGAACTTTTCTTAGGTTTCTTTCCTACTGAAACCTTCAAGCAAGGAAAATAACTCCTGCATCTTGTTTGGGGGCCCTTTGCAGCACTGTAAGTTAAGCTCTGAGGCCTCACTCTTGAGCAGGGTGCTTTCATTTGTCTTCTGCGGATGCTTTCTTCTCCAGCAGCAGCCCGTGTACCATGCAAACACCAACTAAAGGCCCCGTGTAAACCTTATCTTCCTAGTGGGAATGGCCTTCTGCTGCAATGGGATACTGTAAGCAAACTTCAGAAATCGGTGATTTGTGTAAGTACTTAGGCAAAGTTAGGAAGTTTTGAACAGTGCCTGGCCTCAGAGGTTATCTCAAATAGAAACTTTATTGCTGATACCTCATATGACCTTGGTCTATGATAAACTAAAGATTGGTTTGACTTTGAAATGATACAAATACTTCTTTGTAGCAACAGACTGCAGTAACAAGGTTGCAACCTTTATGTTATAAAACCATGCTCCCTCTGACAAAGGGGGGTACAGGTGAATTAATGTTTAAATTTAGGGGTTCATTTCGTTAGGATGATATGCTATAGTTCATATTATACACAGATATATATTGTAATAGAATACAGATAGTTTGGGGTTTTTTTCCCCAACAAGTAGTTCTCCCTTTTTGTCGTGAAAGTGCAGAGGTTTTATTTAGCGTATTTTTGGAGGAATGCTGAGCAAGTGAAATTTATGGAAATGCATCCTATTATAGGATAGTATCTTCTTTTTATTCTTGCAACTCATTGCTTAAGAATTTTTTTCTTATGTAATGTTGATTATCTGAAAGTTTTATAAAATACTGGAAAATTTTCTCAGTTTTTGCAGTATTGTGTATCTTCTGCTCAGGTGCAGGTAGAAAGCACTTATTATGATGAAACATAAATAAAAGAATTGGTCCTGTGCTTGACCCTGTTACTTCTTTCCTGCTTTTTGTGAGATGAGACCCCTTACTCACTTTTGTCCTTTGCTTTCAAGAGGGAGTTGAGAATTTTTTTCTAAAGTATTTTCATCTTTAGCTCTTCCAAAGCATCCCAGAATCTGTAGGAAAGGTGCTGTAGACTGAGAGGGATTACTCACGGTTGAATTATGATGATGTGTTTGTCTGAATGCTGGTGGTAGCTGAGAAGAGACAAGTGTGGCTGGCCCTTCTGGCCAGGGGAGCTTTTCAAAGGTTCCTAGCTGCATACCCATCTTACAGGAAGAAAATATTCCCTAATAAAAAAAAAAAAAAAAAAAAAAAAAAAAGAGGATGTGTTACTGACTTTTCTGACTTCATTGACTTTTTATTGATTTTTATTCTGTTGGACAGTGGGCCAACAGAAAGTCATCTCACATATTTTTAACATTTCATGTTTTAGCATTAGATTTTAGCTAGGTCCCTAAGTTATTCTCCCTTGCCTTCAGTAAAACATAGGGATTACTAATTAACTAAGATTTTCTTCTAGGAAAATCCCTAAACGTGTTGAACTTTCCCCTTTCCAAAATCATGAATAAAAGTAACAGTGTCACATGGCAGGTAGGTAGTAAGTCAGTCTTATTTCAAACCAAGGGAAGAGGGGAGATCTGTATTTGGGGCTGAGTGATCTGCTTCCAAACTGTGATCCTCGGTCATGGTGACTTCTGAGCATCACCTGTTTAGGATATGTGTTCCTCCACAGCCTGAAAGGGAGCCAGGGGAGAAGGGAGTGTCTCACGTGGATGCTTGACATTTAGGATTTCTTTGGATAAATCCAACAGTTTAGATAAATGTCTCTCTTTTAATTGTTTTTATAAAAGAGTTACATTTTTAAGCCCTTATATAATACTACATATTGAATTTTCAGTGGATTACAGTTTAGGCAGGGCTCTCTGATAGTTTCTTTGAAATGACTAGTTGATGGCTCAGGAGTTACATTGGGGTTTCTGCTGCTTTGGCAGTAGAACGGCGTGCACAGACCTGTTTATCCAGGCCTTGAAAAGAATAGCTGCCACTAGCTTGTGCTCTGAGAGGGGCAGAAAGCCCAGGATGATTTTCAGTTTGCTATAAGCCTCTAGATAACTTAATTAGTCACTTTAAATGTTGAGACTCCTCTGTCTGAAATGTATAGTTTGGCCTGGAATCAGATTATTGAATTACTATTGTATTCAAGATCCACTTGTACAATTTTTTTTCTGTTTAGGCATTGTCCCCTTGGATTGAAAAGAGATCTTAAAAGGTCGTTTCCAAGAAGGTGGCTTAGAATATTTCCCATCTTGGTCGGGTGTGAGCTTTTACATCAGCAAACAAATACATCTATTCTTCTGTCTTAAAAGTTGCCTTCACTTTGTTTTAATGCCTGGGATTTAATACTTGAGCAAGGACACCACCCTGAAAGCCCTGGCTAAATTGATGCAACAGTTCTGTTTCATATTCTAATAAATCAGAATACTGAGTTATGCCAGCTGTTTCTTGGCTTGAGGTAAGGAAAGAAAAGGGGCTATTTCTGTGGGAATATTAGATAGAAAAAACAGGTGAGGAGGGAATCCTAGAGCACATGGGGGAGATGGAGCACCGAAAACATGATTTAGAGTGGACTGAGGTAGAATACGAGAAAATAAGGAGTGCTTAGTGCAAGTGGTGCTTATTTTAGTCAAGTTTCCTGGTTTCCATTCAAAAGTTTTCTTTGGTACAAAGTACATGTCAAGAATTGGCACTTGATTTACTGGGATTGATGTAAATTTTGAAAAAGCTTCACTTGTCAGTTCCAGTTCTCTACATGTCAGCTCCTCGCTGCAAAAAATTGTTTTGTACATTGGGAAAATATAGTCATAATTATTTTTGTTTATCAGACATTTAATATGTGGTAGCTGCACGCTGGTTTTAACAGTTCTTTGGGTTTTTTCAGTAGTTACTGAGATGAGTAAAGCTTTCTTTTCAGCTATACAGAGAAACTTTGTAACACTGCCAGTTTCTCGTACCAAGAGGAGTCAACCTGTGTGTTCTGCGCCTTAATTCTTTGAGGGTTAACAGGGTGCAATCATGTTGCTTATTGTTGTGAAACAGTGTTTTAATAAAAATAAATTGCGTTCTTGTTTCTAGAAGATCTACAGATCAGAGGCATGTGATAAAGGGTAGTTTGTAGTACTCAGAACTACTTAAATAGCGTAGTGTCTGTTGTTTGCTTGAGAGAGAAATCAGGTAAGTGGTTAAATTGACATGAACCTTTTGGCAGGTGCTTGTCCAGGAATGTCTGCTTATGGTTCAGTATGAGTGCAAGAAAATTGAAAACCAGGATCAGCAATCTCTGGAAAGGAAGAGTAGTACTATAAAACATTCATTCTGATTTATTGTTTTATCTGCATGTTTCAAAGAACGGCTGTAATTTTGAGAACTGACTGGTGATTTGGGGTGCCAGGCTTGTCAGACCCTGAGGTGGAGTAGCCATTAGGATGTCAGTCCTTGCTCACTGTCTGCTATCTCTCCCATCATTTTAGTCAGCTCGTGTGGCAACACATCAAGAACATGGTGTTATACATGTGGATGTTGGACTCGGGGCCCACACTGTGGGTGTGAGGGCCTTTCCTTGCCTGCAGCAACAAATCATGAGGTTGTGTCCACCTGTATTTACACTGTATCTATAGCAGCGTCTGCAACATGAACCTGTTCTGAAATGAGCTCACCGCAGCCCAGGTCCTATAGCTGCTTGTTTCCTTAGTAGGTAATTGCTTAATATCTGTGGGAATAAAGGCTGTCCTTTAGATAATCCTGCCTCCAGTCAGTCAGCTTCCTATTGCAATCAGAGCAAAACAAATTTGCACCCCTTCTCTCCCCACCCTCCCAATCTAATGCCCTGCCTGCAGAGCTGCTGCTGCAGGTGTTGAGCACTGACAGCTCCACTTAAAGGTAGAGCCATGGTCAGGTTTATGGCTTCACAGGGAGCTGAGATGATCTAATGCCTTTCTGTTCCCAGAAGAATGATCTTCCAGCTTGTCAGACCCCTTTGTAAGTCCATGAAATTTAGTAAAGTGGCAGAAAAATTACTTGTTTCCTCCCCTGAGTTTTCTCCTAAAGCAACCTATGAAGGTTTCTGACAGCTGCCTGACTTGTCACAAGGTGAGCAGTGACTGGAAATGATGCTTCATGCGCTTTATGCTCTCCACTGAGGTGATGATGACCCCAAGCACCCTGTACCCTCCCCGGGCTTGCAGGATGCTGTGTAATCACAGCATCCATAGTGCTGGACAATGCTCTCTTGGTGATTCACAGGTCATGGTGGCTTCTGTCTTCTTGGGCTGGAACCTTTGTTTTTTAATGGAAGAAACTGTCTTCAGAAGTTACAGCTCAAGCCAGACAGAGTGGGTATGGTTTTATATCATTAATTATGTCTGAATTGTTGTTCCCAGTGATTCTATGTTGTTTCTAGGTACTGACTCTAGAGTACTTCCCTGAAATGTTTATTTTCTTTCTGTAGCTTTGAAGTGCCACAAAAGGACAGTGTCCTGAGACCCCACTGAAAGGTTCTGTGAAAATACCCACATTAGTGTGTGGTTTTTCCTCTTCCTTTACTTCATCTCTTGAAACTGAAATGGTTGTGCAGGAAGGCACCTTATGCAGGTGCAAAAATGTTTGGCCATGCTGGCAGGGGAAGAGTGTTGAAAAATGCGTCTTCTGGTAAATCAAAACTGGGCCTTTTGGTGGTGTTAAGTCCACACCAGAGGGGTAGTGCTGCACTTACTTGTTGCAGGGAGCATCTGAGAGTGTCCTGTCAGGGACAAAGTCCTTCACTTTACTTTCTTCTTGGAATAATCATGGTTTGGAAGCTCACATCCTTTATATGTGGAATTTAAAGTTGTTTGATGTCAAATTTGAAATACAAACTCATTTTCAGTCTTAACTTAGTGCTATGTCCTATCACTATTCCTCAAAACTTTTAGAGTTCGGTCCAGTATTGACGTTCAGTTTAATAAAGGACACGACACCATAAGCTGTTAGAGGTTGGGTTTATCAGAAAAATCCACTAGTGTGATCCCAATACAGCATTGCACTTGTTGTTAATAATGGAATGAAAATGTCCAAATGGAATTGTTATAGAAATAATCAGGAAGGGTTTTCTAACACAAAAGAGAAATTCAGGTAGTCATCTATTTGCATAAAAAATAGGAGTTCAGGAGTCCTAGTTGAGACCTTGGGTCCTCATTATTTGTAAACACTCCACAAACAGAGCAAAGAGTATTGTTAGCCCAAAAAAGTGTTCATAGCTCAAGGGGTTCCTGGAAAATACAAGTTCAAGGTAATAATTTAACAGCACCTTTCCCTTTCCCTTTCCCTTTCCCTTTCCCTTTCCCTTTCCCTTTCCCTTTCTTTCCTTTCCATAGTGTTCCTAGGAGCACTAGTTTGGCACAAATGGAAGGAGAAGGTAGAATGAGCTGTCTCTGCTGCTGCCCTTGCCTGCAGGAGGAGGAGAGAACGGTGCTGTACAGCTACCCAGGAAGCTTTTCCATCGTCTGTAGCCTGTCAGGAACAGGCTATTTGTGAGCAGGTCCAGGCTATTCTGGGAGAAGTACTTTGCAGTAGTGCAACATAAGGAAGATCGGTTTAGATTTAATATTAGAAATGTGTTGTAACCCTGCATGTCATTGTCCATCTCACCAGAATTGCCAGTGTTAGTGACGATGTTGGTGCCTGCAAAGTCCCTTCGCTACCCCTGACCTGCGGTAAACTCCATCGTGGTGTTAAGGTATAGACACTGATGGAGTTGAGGCCACGTAGCTGCGATGTAGCTGCTCTGGAGGGAGGAAGCAGGGGTGTAACTGGATCTGCAGAGCTGCGAGGCTGCTGCAGTCCTTGGCAGAACTTCAGGCAAGGTCCGTCATTGCTGTGGAAAAGCACGAGACACACGGTGTGGTGAAGCCCTGCCCTCCAGTCCCGTGCAGCTTCTTGGGTTTTGACTGGGGAGGTGAACTTGTTTTGGCAGTTAGAATAATATCTTGAATCCATGTGTTCCTAATGAGCCTTCCCAAGTAAGATGCTTATTAACTGCCCAAAGCAGCTCACAAAATAATCCAAAAATAGCGCAGTGACTGGTTACTCTATCGCTTTGCTGCAGATCTGATTAGGATAGAGCAGAGTGCCTAAATTTTGCCACATGAGCAGTGTATTATGTCTTCCAGGAATGCTAACGTGAAATATGTTTGGGTTTTTTACTTGCTTGTTTTGATTCTTAATGAAGTTTCTTTTTTGTTTGAAAAGCCAAATTTGTTTGATATATTTGGGATAGTGTGATTTTTCAAAAAATTTATTATTAATATGTGATCATTGTGGGTCACGTCCATTCACAAGAGGCATCTGATCAATTAGGTAATTTCTCACTATTACTAGTGCTATGAGTGATAAGATATCCAACTCTTCATTCTCTCTAGCTTTGTTTTAGTGTGTGAGAAACTGCATTGATATACAGAAACGTCAGATGTTCTGACTTGAAAATACGTTGAAGTTTGTTCTGGAGACTGGCGGTGGTGCAGCTATTTTAACAGTTTGCATATGGATTTTCAGTATTTTCACACTCAAGTTATATTTGTATTGTGGGTATGTTATTAAGCTCTTACTAAAATCAAAACAAAACCTAAAAATTGATGCTCAACATGTGCAGTAATAATGAAAGCATCTGCCTTCCTGTGATACAAAACTATGAACTGTGTACTGTATATGAAGCAAGATTTTTTTGTGAGATTTTGAATGTGCAGGGTCTCTGGAAGTACAGTTGCTGATGTAAAGAAGAGCTGAAAGGCAGGAAGAGTTGAAAAGAGTGGTGAAAAGAGCAGACTGTGCCAGTACTACCAACTTGTATTCTTAAGTAAAAAACTGTGTGTGTAATTCACTTTAATTAGTAGTGTTTGCACAATCATTGTTAAAAAGACAGACTTGTTTAGAGGTTCCTGTAAGGAAACTGTATTCCCTGTTGGGGGGAGAGAGGTTCCTTGCAAGCTGAGTATTTGTGAGTGGTGAATTAACACTGATTTAGGTTCAAGAGGTGCATTGTTGCCTGTAATATCCAGTAAACATATCCCGGTGAGCTTGGGCTGGTAGCAGTCAGAGAGAAAATGGTCCGTATTTTCCCAAAGAGTCAAAACCATGAAGTTTTAGAACTTGCAGCAGGACAGCTTCTGGCAGGTTGCTGCAAGGCTGCTGTGCTTCCCTTTGCCTGAGGATTGCCTGGCTCTTCCCGAGGCTGAACCCTAAGGCTTGCCAGGAGCCACTGAGTGTTTCTGCAGTGTTTGTTGTTCTCAAGTGCAGTTGCTTCAGTGGTAGGTGACTTTTTTACTCCTTTTGGTATGTCCTCAAAAGGGAGGACTGCTGTTAAATGTAGTGGTGTAGTTGACAAAGAAAAATGTCCATAAGCATCTAATAAAATTTCTTGTATCTAGTTCTCAGCTGTATATAATGAATTTTCATGGACGTACAGTGGGATTTTCTGCCCTTCACCGGATCACACAAACATGTTGCAATGGGAATATTTCCATCATATTAGTGCCTTGTGTAGTCTTGTGGGAAAAAATGAAAAACCCTGAGGTACTCATGTAGGTAAGGGTGAGTTTTCCCAGAAGTCAGTTTTACATGAGAGCTCATGAAAGCAGGGAGTCCTTAAGCTGGCTATGGACTAACCTGGAATTTGAGTTCCACTGAGGGGCATCTTACTGTAGGGATGCATTTTGCTGTGAGTTGTAAATAGCTCTTCTTTGTTTGTAGTACAAATGTGTATCACTGATGTAGGTCGCTAATTTTCTGCTTGTTTAACGTTCATCTCTTTCTTGTAATGACCATTGCCTTATTTTGGGACCGTTGCCTGGACTAACCTAGAAATCTTGCTTCTCTGAGCACCAAATTAGAGGCTGCTGCCTTACCTTTAGTATTTGTGTCTGGCACACAAGATCTATATGTAAGCTGGCCAGGTTCACACACATGCACTGAGATGTGGACCTCAGGTTCGGTGTTCCTAAAAAGTCATACTTGTTCCCTGATTCCCATTATATTCCAATGTTAGCATTTCACTGGCACACCGGGCTGGCTTGGACACCAGGGGATAGTGTTACAGCCATTTACATATCAAAAAGGGGAAGAAATGAGCGAACCCAAGTTGCTCTTGAATAGCAGTGCTCTGTGCTGCTCCCAGATCCTGTTAACATTGTTCACACAATGGAGCACTTAATGAATTTGCAGATGGCCAGATTTGATTTTTTTTTTAAAGTGTAAATTTTCCCTTTCCAGGGGAAACGAGATGGTAGTTTTCTGCTGGGGTGAGAAAAATAGGGGGAAGTATTTTGTGGAAAACTGAGAAAGGAAGATGAGACTGGAGTATGAAGTGGGAGAGGGCAACAGTGGCTGAGTAACAGGAATGTCTCATTTCTATGGCATATCTAAGGCACCAGTAGTGTTGGTACAGATAACAGACAACATCTAATTATGAAACAGTGTTTTTGTCTTAAAATATTACTGAAAATAGAGGAAATTATGTCTGAACTTGGGAGATTCTGAAATGCAGCTCTGCTCTCATTAGAGTGTGAGTCAGGTATCCTCCTTGTTTACTCTGGCAAGCTGTCATAAAACTGCAGTGTGTTATGTTGAGTAATTCCATGGGCTTGTATTTGGAGGTCACGTGGGGCACTGGTGGGACAGCATTATTGCTGCTCGGTTGGAATACCTGCCTGCTTAATCGTTCTGCAGATCTGTTCTTGTCCAGAAAGCTGTGCAGACTGGGGTAATGCTGAGTGCCAGCTCAGAGACAGATGTTTTGGGGTTAAGTTTTGGTCAACTCTTGTGTTCCTGCTTAAAACAAACAAAATCTTTGTGCTACCTCCGTTGAAATGACTTTTAAAAGAGAGGTGGAAGGCATCTCGGGAAAACATTCCATCTTTCCCCGGCACTCAGATAGGTTCAGCTGTACCAAAGTCATTACTGGTGGCTTTTATTAATAACATGGTAGATGAGCTTCTGGTGACAAAGATGTTACAGCCTCTTGTGGGTGCCTGCTTGGGTGTTTAACTGTGCATACATGCATCACACTTATTCAATATTTAATCTGAGTTCACCTTGCTGTATTTAAGGTATTTTAAACTGTAACTTTTGCAATTTTATTTTTTTAATGTAGGGTTTTTTTCTTTTGTAATTTTAACTACCTCTTCAGTGAGTTGACTAGATGTTTTTTGCAGGTTTGTTCTATGTTCTTGGCAGATAAAACATAATTATGATAGTACAGTTAGATTATTTCTGTGGTATTTTTTTTGTTAGTATTTTAGATTTACTTTAAAGCTTCAAAAATGGTAAAACTATTTTTCTAACTTGGCAAACAGGTTGAATCATTTATTTTGGACCAAGAAGATCTTGATAACCCAGTACTTAAAACCACATCGGAGTTATTCTTACCGAGTGCTGCAGAAGGTGCGGACTTGAGAACTGTGGATCCAGAAACACAAGCAAGACTAGAAGCCTTACTGGAGGCAGCAGGTACTTTCTTTGTATAGTTTTTTTTCTGAACCTGACTTGTACATGGACCTGGCAGCACATCAATTCTGACACTAGCGAAGTGTTCAGGAGTCTGGAAATTTACCATGATGAGCAGAACACAGAAAACAAGCTCATAACTCTTACAAGTGTTGCAGGTTGCTTGGCCCACTCTTTCTGTACATGCAAAGTTAGAAAAATTAATTTTAATTAAATGGTATTTCATTGACTTGAGATTACATATGTTACCAGAGGGAGGATTAATGGGGAGAGAATAGAAGGAAGTAGACTTGCTAAAATGACTTTTTTTTCTTGCTTCTTTGGTCAATATATAATTATTAATTCATTACTCCAGCAAAAATACTTTTTTCTCTGTTTTAATTTTCACAAAAACATTTTTGCATTCTGTGGTTCTGAGGTATCACTGTTGGAAAATACATATTAAACATTCCTGTTTTGGAACCAGGCCTGATGAACATAGTTGCCTCTACATTTATTAGCTTAAGAGTGAAAGCCTGACTAATTCAAATTCTCCTGTGATTTGTTACTGGGGTGTTTGCTTTGGATTTGAAAATTATTTGTTAGTTTCAAAATTCCAAGGGCAAAAAGATGTAAAACCCCAGCTTTGACACAAATCCCATTTGATCATCACGGGTGTATACTCAGACTTGCAGTGGTGTGCTGAAATTGGAGTTTTCAGACGTTACTTTGGAACACTTAAAGAGCTACATAAAACAGCACTTATTGCAGGTGTTCAGATGCTAAGCTGTGTACAGTCTTAAAGGAGAACTTTATTCTGAGGAAGCAAAGGTGGCAGGGATTTGGGATTTGGGTTCTCTTTGCATTTTGGATTTGAAAAAAACCCCAACTTAGAACACAGCATAGCTCTCGTCAGCAGGAAGTTGCAGCAGCCTGTGTGCTGTAACTTTTGAGGACCAAACTTTGTTTTGCAGGGAAGACAGGCTATTACTGGGATACTCCATGCACTAAGGGAATTTGAATAATTTAGTCCGTTTTTAAACGCTTTTAAAAATGAAAATCGGTTCCTCTCATGTACCTGGTGGCTGCTGTGTCCCAAAGCCTGTTTCTGGCTTTATAAATTGCCGGTAGATCTGGCTGATGCTATGGGGCAAAGCATCTCCGAGGTGTGTGCTTAGAGCTGGGGCTGCAGTGCTCACAGGGGTCTCACAGTATTTGACATATGCAAGAGGTGCCTTTGCTGCTTGTAACACCTGTGAGAATGCTGTCTTCAGATTTCTAAGCAGTAGGTGGGTGTTTGTCCCCAGGATTAGATGATTTGCTTTTAAGCTGAGGTTTCCATGCCTTGGTTTTCCCAAGTACACGGGGAGAACGGAAGGAATCTGGAAAGAAGCACAAATAAAAAAAAGAGTGCCTTTGTTTAAGGACTTCATTTCCCTCTCTAAAAAGACTGGACAAAATTAATGCCACTTGATGAATGTGTGAGATCAAAAGAGTGAAAACACTCTGGGGAAAGTTCTCTAGTTAAGCTGTACTTGTCTTTCCCACTGTGAATTGGAACACTAAAAATATCAGGCTAACCTAAAGAAGATGCTGCAAATCTGGTAGTTCATTAATGAAAGCCATAATTTGACAGTGGTTGAAAAAGAAGTTAGTGTTTCTGGGAGATATTCTAATATCTTCACTGGATTTATCTGCCTGGTTTTGCTGAAAATACCCTTTTTAACCCTAAGCGAGCTTCCTGGCTTCCATCATGACAGCCTAGTATTGGGCCTTTGTATTCTTTTGCAGTTTGGCAAAAGCAAGTGATTTCTGCTATTGTTTTAGTCCCAGTTCAGTCCTCAGCATTAAGGACAGCTTGGAAAAGTAGATGGCAGAACTATGGTTCAAACAAGCAGTTAATTTAAAGCCTTGTCTGTAGTTTCCAGGGGTAGCTTGGCCTTGGTTGTGATGGTCCCCCTCTCCTGTGATAGGCTTGATTCCACCTTACAACCTAGAGGACAGTCAGTCTTGTATTTAGTGTCTTGGATTTCTTGGGGTTTCTCACATGCCGGGTTTGAGGCTGTGTCATTAAGATCTTAATGAGTCTGACTTGCAAAACTAGTTTTGCTCATTCTTCCTGAATCCTTTAATGCTCGGATCTCACATGGACATGTTGTTTATTGGTTCTGGAAGGTAAGCTCTAGCAACTGCAGCCACATGGGATATTGTTCTTCAAAGTACTTGTGCAGAAGTGGTTTTCAACTATTGTGTACTGTAGGATCTGGAGGAGTTGTGTTTTGTTTGTAAGTAGCTGTCTTGATTTGAGAGCTGCTGCATACATGAGTGTAGAAGCCAGAGGTTATTTGAACTGCTTGAAAATGTTTCTATAGGTTGCACTTACCCACCATGAGAGTGCTGGATATTTTTTCACTTGCTTGTTCAACTTGCTTATTGTGTTTCAAGGATTGTGGATGGTGAAGGTGACAGCCTTAAGCCAAATTTCTAGCAAGAGGGTTGTGTCTCGCCCCTCTTGGCATAGCAGCAATTGCATACACGTACATATCCATGTGCACACAAACACAGATTTCTTGTGTTTGCCAGGTCCTCTGAAAACCTGCCTGATGAGCTTCACTTTAGACAACCATACTTTATTCTGTGAAAGAACAGGCACTTTTTTAATGAACAACTATCTTTAAACAACTGTTGGTGTTTGTATTATTTCACAAAAAAATAGTTCTACAATCTGAAGACCAAGAGAACGTTGTAAATATCAGTTGTTTCTACCTTCAGAAATTGTAGATAAATTAAAACAATTGAATGCTGTTGTTTGGCAAGTTTTAACCTAAACAAACCAAACCTTGTATATCTTCCTTCAGTTTAACTCCTGTTAGCAGAGAAGGGGTATATAGGTAAAATAACCTATGGAATGAGAACCATCCTGCTTGGAGGATGTTTCCATTTTTCAGGCTGTAATTAAACAGATTATTGGTATTCTGAGAGTGGAGTCCTGTTCTGCACTTGAAACATTTTGCTCCACTGTTGATTAGGGTACTGTTGATTTCTTAAAATAATATTTCAGCTCTGAAAAGTCATGATTCTTGTCTGGATCATCAGTAAGGAAGTCCATTAAATGCCTTTTTTAGGGACAATAGTTGACAGCTGAAGATGAGAGCTCTTTGCTACTGGGAATGAATGGTTAGAGTGTTGAAAGCACTTGCTCTTTTTGGGTTCCTTGTGGATCCTCAACATGTGTTGGTAAAAGGGCAAAGGGGGAAAATTTTGACAGGTTAAACCCATTTCATCTTCTGTTCCCAACTTGTATCAGCATCAGGAAGGGGAAATGACTCTCTTGTGTTGTGCAGTCCTCTTTCTGCGGGTTGTTTTAGAGGACAGAGAAAGGTGTTGGTTCAGGGACATGGCCAGATAAAAACCCTGGATGCCCATTTGGTGAATTCTGCACCGAAAACACAGAATTCTGCAGAAAGTTGTGAAATGTCAAAATGTGAATCCCTGCAGTTAGAATACCCTGTTGATAGTGTTTCAGCATGGTTTGGCAGAGTTTTCTGGGAAGTCACTTGAGGAAATAGCTTGAGTGCCTGTGTCCCTACCAGCAGAGATTTTAAGTGTGTTCAATCTGAACGTTGAAACACTTTGACAATAAAGCATCAAAAAAAGATGCAGAAGAAAGTGGTAAAGAAACTTTGGCTGCATTTGGAGCACATGATGTTCCTGTTGAGTATCTACACAGGGAGGAGTTCTGTAAGCAGTGAGTTCTTCAGGACTCCTACTCTTGTTTGCAAAGAGGCTTGTGAGGAAAATATTTTGAGAGGGAGAATGTTGAGCCAAAGGTTTGTTTAATGAAACATGCGAATAGTCCATCCTTACGTTCAAACAGGGAGCAGAGTTACACACATCCTTCTTTTCTGTTGAAATGCAATATAAAAGGGGGCTGGAGCCCCTCACATAAATGGTTTGGTGTTTTTGAGACTTTGAGGGATTAATTGTAGTGTAAATGGTAAAAGAGCAATCGAGTTCTAGTAATGTGTGTCTGTTAATACCTGTGAATTTCAATAGTTCATTCAGGCATGAGGGCCTGATACTGCTCTTTGGAAAGCTGGTAGGGTGGTGGTGGGGGGAGTAGGTTGTGTGTTTTGAAACTGGGAAAGGCAAAAAGTGGAAGTGATCACCTCCTTAGTGGAAATATAGAACACAGATCAAAATGTGAATGAGCCCAGATGAGATTTACCTGCTTTAGGATAAACTGAAAGGTTGGAGTAGATTCAGTAATTGTGAAATTGAGTGCTTTCCTCTGTGTATATTATTTCTATTTACTCACTTGCCAACCTATCGACCAAACCTGCTTTTTTTTTTTTTTTTTTCCTTGTGATGTGATCAAATCCATTCATTATTCACTAACAAGGGTTACCAGGGAGTGAGCTGTGGTCTAAAAGAACAGTGCCAGAGAGGCACAGCTTACTTTCATCCTGCATCCAAGGGAACCCGTGGAAAGTGTCAGAGACTGAACTAGAGAAGTTCTTTGGTCATGTTATTTATGATGAATAAGATTCATGTGTGGACTTGGTGTTTTCTTTTTGTAGGTAACTGATGAGTAACTAAGCTGTGATTTAAATGAAGATGGGCATTAGAAACTTAATGTCTGAAGGATTGTCCAAGCACCAGTTGACTTGTTTGTCAGTTTATTGGTTGCTCCTGTGTGCTTGTGGAATATAGCAAATGCATATCTAGACTGTATTGGTGTTATGAAATAAAAAAAGAGAAGTAGGGTCTTTTTTGGGGGGAATCGGAGAGGACTGCTGAAATTTGAGCAAATATGTAACTTTATTGTAAAAATGTTGCAATATCAAATTTGAAGTGTGTTTAGCCTCCTTCAACATGGCCAAAATCTTACCTCAGTCCAATTATTGTCACTGATTGTAAACCAAGAAAGGCTTTTCACCATAATTTGATCTGATCTAAAATGCTTGGTGTTATATGGACACAGTATACAGACCAAATATGAGAAAGTTTTCACTAGAACAGTTTGAATAAGCTTCATGGTAGGTGTTTCTTTAGAGATCAAAGCTGCACTGCCACTGAAATCACCACTGTCTTGTTTACTGGAAAGCTTCTGCCTTTTGAGATATTGGCACATTACAATGACTTACTCGTTTTCTTTCTTCACCGT
The DNA here is from genome assembly GCA_013397865.1 of Struthidea cinerea. Taxonomy (NCBI): domain Eukaryota; kingdom Metazoa; phylum Chordata; class Aves; order Passeriformes; family Corcoracidae; genus Struthidea; species Struthidea cinerea. Next base: position 536,168 of record VZTI01001513.1, read on the forward strand.
CTAAAGATTCAGAGTGGGAAGGAGTATATGGTATGTGAAACATACAGATTTGTTGTGCTTTTGAGTAAGTTGGATAAACTGAATTGTGTGCATGTAATTGAATTATTAATATTATGTTTCTCTGAGATTTTGCATGATTTGAATATTTTTTTAGTCTAGTAGGCTTTTAGATTAGAAGTCTAGTCTAATCCTGCTCTTAGTCAAATTAACTTCCGTGCTTTGACAGTGTGTTAAATGTACCAGCTTCATATTTTTTAGCTGTTTTCCAGATGGATTTTGCTGTGAAGAACAGTCTCATTGTCATAACACTTAAATTGATGCCTTTAGGTATCAGATGGCTAAGTTACCTTACCAGCTCTGAAAGCTATACTTTTGGAGTTCTTTGGCAAAGATGATTTTAACCTTTCTTCAGAGGGGATAGGGAGTGGGGAGAGACGAGAGAAAAAGTTACCAGTTTTATTTTGTGAAGTATAAAAATTGGCCGGGGTTCTCCTCAATCTCTCAATCTGCCTACGTATTTATATATATCTGTGTATGTGTCTCAGAGGTAATCATAAGTAATCAGCAAGTTCTTCATGATTGTACCATAAACAATTTGTGCAATCCTCCTTTTAACAAGATTTTTTCAGTCCTGAATATAGTTTGTATTAACTCAGCTTCTCCTTTCTATTTTCCTTCTGCTATATTTTATTTTTCATGCAAGTTGGATTCTTTTGTAAGATAAAACAACCTTTGCTCTCTAGTTCCAATATGGGGAACATATTATTGCTGGTTAAAAACTATTTTCCATTCAGTATTGATTTCAGGACTTCTTCCTATTTAGTGCTTGGAGCAGCCTCAGCCAAAAGGAATGCAGGGAGAGTTTGGGCAGGAGAAAAGCAGCAGTGCTTTATTGACAGTCCTGGGTAGTGCCTGAATTGAGACGGGATGTACCTGGTACAGAGTTGTTCTCTTTGGTCTCAGAATTGTTCTCTTTGGTCCGTGTCTCTCTCAGTAGATGGCTCTGGTGTTGTGCTGTCCTTGGGATGCTGGGAGAGAGGGAAACCGAGTTGGGAACTGTGGGAAATGAAACTGTTACTGCTCTTGGAAGTTTGAGTTCAGCAGAATGTAACTCTTGTAATGAACTGTGTCCGGAGAGAGTGAGGAAGGAGTGGGGAGGTAGACAAGCCTCAATCTCTTGCTTGTATCTCCTGCAAGAAGAGTCTTAGGAGTTTATTAAAAAACCTCAATTACACTGACTTGAAATCTGTGTTTGCCTTTTTTTTTGTTGTCTGCATTTGTCCGTCATGTAGTTTCCTTAGCACATGGTGATGAAATCAGAGTTTAGAAGTGTTCAAAAGAGAGTTCGAGCATTGGCTGGATTCTTTGGGGTGTGCTGATGATCAGATCTGAATCAATCTATTAGATTTCCCTTTTGGGTTTGTTTTGGGTTTTTTTGTTTGTTTGTTTGTTGTTTGGTTTGGTTTGGTTTTTTTGATGTTCTGTAGCTTAATATTCGAGCGCGGTGGCAGTAGCCAGTGCCAGCCACTTAGCTCCATACTGGACTAACTGGTAAGTCAGGTTGGTAGTCTGGATGTAGAGCCACCCCTCCTGGAGCTGACGGAAGTGTCCTGTGAGGAGTCATTGCATTATTGCAGGGCTGTTTGCTGCCAAAACCGTCTGGCTCGTGTGCTGTGAGTGTCTGGGGACACCTGAGAGGAGTTACCGGAGCTCGTGGTGTGGGCTGTAACACAGCTATCTGTAACACCTTTGACAGTTTTATACTCTTATCAAATATTTGGGGTCTTTTAAAGTGTCAGTAGTAACAGATTTACTGAGTCATCAATACTTTGCAGGGTAACACATGAATCAGTTGGGTTTTTTAATTGTTTACTCAGTACCTTTGACAAAATACTACTGTGGTATATTTAGGAAGTAGTTATAAGCAGGTTTCTAAGAAAACAAATGGCAGTATAGTATAGGCATAGTGTAAGGTATTAAGTTCTGCTTATTTCTAGAAAGTCAAGCTACTTTTCACCAGATTAATGAAAAACAAAATATGTAAAATATACTGCCACTCATCTTTGATTCTGCTTATGGAAACAAGTGGCTTTTTTGCAATGGGGTATGAGCATCTTCATTTCCTGCTATAAATTATTTTGTGCTGTTTTACAGACCTTACTTCAAAAGCTAAGAACTTAAATCTCTAGATTTAGAATGAGTTGTAATACATTAAATATCTTGCACAAAAAGGCAGATTATATTCTTCGTTAATATGAATTATTTAAATACTTGAAGATTCAATACATACTAGGATATGTAAAAAAAAAAAATTATTGTGTTGCATAAAGTTATCCTGCTTGTATCCATAAGGAAAGTAGTTGCTGCGGGAGCAAAATGCACAGTGCAGTTCTTCAGGGACTTTTCCCCCTGTGTAACAAAGCTTGCCTCCAAACCAAGAATTGTTAACTTGTCGTTTAGGCATCACCTTTCTCTCAAATTCTGTACAGCTTCTTTAAAGTTTTTCAAAAATCTGGCTGAAAAAAGTCTCAGTAGATTCAGTTTTATCTTCTTCTCTTCCTTCTCCCCAGGCAAATTCAGCTGTGCTTGTGCCATTCCTGACAGGTGGCTTTGGGAGCTGGTTAGACAGACTATCTCCAGTGCTGGAAGCTCCACAGCATGCCAAGCCCACTGCAGTCCTTGGGATGAGAAGGTTTCTTGGACTGCCAGTCCTCAGGGTTATGTACTGAAATACGTAACTCAAGGGTGAAGGGAGCACTGAGCTGCTTCCTTTGGAAGACCTTCGGGAGGAAAGGAAGAAAGATGTAGTAAAGCAGTTGATGGTTTTTAGTGGCTTTGGCTGCTTGTTTAATGCATCTATCCAGGTTCAGTGTTCCCTTTTCCAATGCAGCCATCCTTAGAGCTGGCTTGCAGACTGATATCACCCTCAGTTACGGGGTTTTTGTTTTGTTTGGGTTTGTTTGTTTTTTCATTTTTTTTTTTTTTTTTTTTTTTTTTTTTTTTTTTTTTTTTTTTTTTTTTGCTATATAATTACATCACTTNNNTAACATCGAACCTTTCTCTGCACTTAACTCATGTTCTTTAGACTTTCATGTGCTCTTGTTCTCCTCTGGAGTCTCTGTACGTGATCTCTGTTCTTCATAACTTTATGCCCCAAATGAGTCGTGTTACTGAAGTTGAGCTCTATTGATGCATGGAGAGAGGAGTGTTATTTCATCTGTCCTGCAAGCTGTGCTTTTGTTTATACATCTCCATTTGTTGTCTGCCTTTTGCCTTTGGTTTGCAAGTTGAATTTGACTTTAAATCTACCACTACTTTTCTGAAGAACTGTTATAAATTATTCCATGTTTGTGCATTTGATTATTCCTGTGTGTGCAGTTGACTATTCCTGTGTAGGTGTGTGTGTATATATTTTTTTTTTCCTGACACTCATGTTTGAATATGTCCTCTAAAAAAGCTTCTCAACTCAGAATCATTATAAAGGCTAAAATTGTGTCTTTGCTTTCAAAGAATTAGTTGGCTTTTGAGTAGCAGAGGAAGACCGCAGTAAGCAAGAATGTTCTAACCAACCTGGCCTGACTTTGTCTAGTGTTGCCAAAACCAAGTAAGCAGCGTGCTTTGGAAATCTCTAGAGGGAAAATAGGAAGATTTGCTAATGAGAAGAGGATAAACTTGCACTGTGGCTGTGCTTTTGGCTATTAGCCTTTGCCTGTAGTGAGCACACCCAGTCGCTGATCCTCCCCAGCTGTAGAGACACAGCAAAAGGTAGAACAACTTTTTCAGTCTTTACACAGATTAAGAGCAAAGACCTTTGCTTTAAAGAAGCAAAGAAGTTTACCTTGGTGGAACCTCAGTTGGCGGGGTTTTTCCATACTCACTGTTGGAAGCAACTCCCTCCATTGGATTCATGCTTGTTACGGTTTCTCTCTGCATTGTTTTACTAAGTTTCTCATTGCATCTGAAGAAACTTAGTAAAACTTGTTCTCTGTGGTGCCACATGTTGGATTCTGTGACCTCTGATGGACAAAATCTCCCATCTGAAGCACCAGAGCTTCAGACATGTGAACCTGGGTGAAAGTGCATCTCTTCCCTTTTGTTTTTAAAATTGCGAGAGGATGCCACAAAAAATAAAAGATGGGATGAGCCCCCCATGGCTGTTCTTGTAGAGGGTTAATAGTAGATGGGTGTGTTCTTTTTTCAAGTTGGGTCAGGGTAAAATAAATTTCGTATTTTCTTTCTGAAGACTGTAAATATCCTGATTTTTGGTAGTTTGGTACTCCAATCTACTGTGACATTCTCAAAGGTCTTACTTTCAGGATATTTTGTTATGCAGCATGTATGTAATGATAACAGTATGCTGAAAGGCTGTGGATCATTTAGGCAGAGGAGAGGGTTTTATGAAGAGTTTCTCAGGTGTTCAGCTTGAAACATGAATTTATACACTAGTCTGTGCTATACACTATTAGTGTGGTGATTGTTTTTAAAAGAAATGCACTTGATCAGTCTCTGAAAATACTCAGTATTTTGGCTTGCTTTGCCAGACATAATTGGAGGCTAGAAGTCTGCGGGCTTCTGAGTTAAGTCAGTGATGTTACTGGCACTCAGTTTGCTCTTAGATCTTTGCTTGAAAATGTAGTACTATTTTCAGATTTTTTTTTTTTTTACAGGTAGTCACTGAGTACTGTACTGAGTCAGAGTTGCTTTGTGATTCAGGATCAGCCCCTTGGGGCTCAGTTTCCCACTGACTGCCAGAAATTTTGAGAAGAGTTCAAGTGGGCTGTTTGCCTATAAATAGCACTCAAAGGTTACTTGAGTTCTTGCCTTCCTGCATCTCTGTTGTGCAGGGGGGTCATATCCTGGAGTCAGTCTCCGTAGGGGTGTCATACTTTCCCTTCATACGCCTTAGGTTACTCAAAGAGCAGAAAGTAATTCCTCTCTCTTCTCCTTGTCCCGCTGAGTAGGTGGGAGTGGCTGTAAAATAACTTGTTTTCAAGGGACACAAGCCCTAAAGAGGATGAGGCATGAAATGCTGGGCTGAGTAAGAATGCTGGAAGTCAAGAACAGGAATTCTGTGCACCTTTCTCAGCGTGAATTTTTTTTTTCTTCTCTTGATGTTTCCCAGGGATATGTGAGGTTTTTCTTTGCTTCTTACCCTCCCACAATGGACAGTGTCATTTCCGTGTTCCTCCTTTCCATGTTTCAGAAGCAGTCTTGGCTCTTTGACATGGATCTTTCAGATTCTTGGAGCCAACCAATTGTCAGACTTGAAATGAGAAAAATATTTCTCTCTGATAGGGCATGAAAGGAAGAACCAGGAAATGAAGAATAATTGCCAACCATTAGCTGTGATATTTTTCTGTAAAATAATTAAATAAACTGTGTACACTTTTCCATATTTCATGGCACAAAGTAAAAAATTCGTAGCTTTCTTTACAGAGGTCATAATTTCTGGTTCTGGAACACTTACCAAGTTGCCACCTTTCTAGATGTGTGGGTAAATATTGTACACACTACAATCTTAGCTTAAAATAAATTCCCCAAGAGTCTTGAAAACTACTTTGAGGGTCGAAAGTGAGGGTCGAAAACTACTTTGTGTAACCACCCAGAAGTAATCAGATTCTTTCTCTTCAGTCTCTAGCCTGGACGCTTTCTTGACATACAGGAGTGTCCGAGCTGATGCCCAAAGCTCGGAATTTGAGCGGATCCCATGTGATTCTTGCTGGGCACTGGGAGGGTAACAGCAGCTCCCCGTGTCCGTTCAGTGCTGCGTGCCCGGAGCTGTGCTGCTGGATGGGCTGGGATGGGCTGGGATGGGCTGGGATGCGCTGGGATGCGCTGTGCTGCTGGATGCGCTGGGTTGCGCTGGGTTGCGCTGGGTTGCGCTGTGCTGCTGGGATGTGCTGGGATGGGCTGGG
>VZTI01001513.1:542138-619731 GCA_013397865.1 Struthidea cinerea
GTGCTGCGCTGTGCTGCGCTGTGCTGCTGGAGGCGCTGGGATGCGCTGGGATGCGCTGTGCTGCGCTGTGCTGCGCTGTGCTGCTGGATGCGCTGGGATGCGCTGGGATGCGCTGGGATGCGCTGGGATGCGCTGTGCTGCTGGATGCGCTGGGATGGGCTGGGATGGGCTGGGATGGGCTGGGATGCGCTGGGATGCGCTGGGATGCGCTGGGATGTGTGTGCTCACGCTCCGCTGGGCAGGCTGGGAGCAGGTGACTGCCCGGCTCGGGAGACGTGCTGACTCTGCCGTTTAACTGTGTCCAGTTCAAAGCCAAACAAAGCCCGGCGAACAATTCTGCCTGTGGCTGAAGTTTTCCCTTAGCTAATCACAGCAAGGCTGGCAAGCGTGATACAAGCAGGAGAGCATTTGTTTTAGGTCTATAAGTACAAATGGAGTTGAATACTCGCTGCTGCTGCAGCCCCGTGGAAGGTGTGGTGGGATTGTTGCAGGAGGAGATAGCGAGGGAGGGAAGAGAAGACTGGCAAGGGAAAAGGCATTGGGCACCCAAGTAGTTCGCTGTGGTTTCGCTGCTCTGGCAAATCATTCTGGGTGTGTATTGCTGGCTTTTATCTGTGTTAAGGGTGAAAAAAAAACAACCGTAAAAAAAAAAATCCCTGACTTGGTCATTGAAAAAAAATTCAAAATGAAGTGCTAAGCTCCAATTTAACTGTGATATCCAGTAACTCCCATTTAATCCCAGCAAAGCACCAAAACAAATTCAGGTTTTTCAGAGTCACATAGGTGTTTATAATGCACTGTTTAATCCCATTCTTTTCCTTTATAATTTGAATTAAAGTTAGTATTGTGTTTTAAATATTTTTCTCAAATCTTAAATTTTCTTGCAGTCAAAAACAAGTTGGGAAGAAGGTCTTGGTTGCCAATGGGTAAGAGTGCTTTTTTCATTAAAAAAATAAAAGCCAAACCAGAACAAACCCCAACAATTTACTGGAGCTGGCAGAAATAGCTGTTACTCTCAGACAGAACTGGCAATTGTTTTCGCTGTAATATTGCCTCTGTCCCAATTGTTGCTGCTGCTTTAAAACACGAGGTAACCCAAGAGTCCAGAGTTCTCCCCCAGATGCTCACCTGCAGTGTGATGGGTGGAAAAGTTGTTTGCTGCTGCTGGAGTACATCTGTAATCATGACACCGGAGTAATTCCTGATGCTTCCATATAAACTACATGCACTATGTATGGGATCAAAGTGCATTTGGTTGAGTGATCAGCACGATTTTATGCACATACATGATGAGTGTGTCTGGAAGTCGTGGTTCCTGTAAGGAATCAGCAGTGTTGAGGGTTGCATCTGGGAACTTGTTGCCTTGTAGTAAGGCAAATGTTTCTTTGACAGAGATTTAATAGGAACAAACTCTTGAGAAATTGGAAGGTTGATTTTCTTTTTAAAAAAACTGGATTAAGAAACAAACATTTGGAACAAACATTATGAATGAGTGACGGGGGAAGGTGCGTGAGGTGGGTAAGGTGATTTAGTGGCTGTTTGCTGTCATAGTCAGGCAGTAATCTGCTGCTCCTGCATGGTTTTCTCTTCTCTTACCAGTTCTGGTGGTGCCTAGGAAGACCTTTTGCTGGTCAGACTTATCTTGCTGTTCTGAGAGAAAACTCCCTCTTCTTTCCCCCAGTGTGAGGACAGTGGGGTTGCTGGGAGTGCCTGGGGAAACACGGGGAGAGGAGAGCATAAAGTCATCCTTCTGGAAGTGGCCAAATGTTAGATTGGCACAGAAAAGCTCATGTTATTTTAGCTTTAGAAAAGGTAACTTAATGTTCATACCTGGGAGAAAATGGATGCCTAATGAAAGCTTGGAAAAAATCAAACTGACAGAAAAATTGAGAGTTCTGCCATAGCAAAGTCTGGCATGCTCAGGATTTTAAGTAAGATGAGGAGTATTGAGGAGGTAGTTATGTGGATAATTTTTCTGGTATTATTCTGTCCTGTTTGACCTCTCATATGGTAAAAAATCTCTGCTACAAGGTTTAAACCAATCCTTTATTTCAGTATTCTAAACTAAAATATGTTTGGTATTCCCTATCTGTCAAATACCTGTATTCTTCCTTGCATTCTGAAAACAAAGGAATGGGGTGGATTGGGTTGGAGAGGAATTAGATGAAATTGCAGAGTATTTGGGAAGATTGGGATTTTTCTAGAAATATCTGTAAGTCTATGTAGAGCTGGTTTTCATTGCTGAATTTGCTTACTGGGATTCCAAGCTTTAGGAAAAGTGGAAGTTGGTGGCTGAGGTGGTGAATTCCCTGACTAGGTAACCTTTATTGAAGTGACATGAGACTAAATTGAAATCTAAATTTCTAGATTGAAACCTAGTGAATGTAATTTCTCAAAAGAAATGTTAATGAATATTGACTAGTTAATCAAGGATTTGTGTTTGTATGGAATTTAAAATTAGTTTTCGGATTTTGAGATATTTGAGCACACTGATGTAAAAGGAGATGATCTCAAAAAGGAACCCTTGCCATCAAAATCTTACTGAAATAACAGTAAGAACTAATTGTAGCTGGAGAAGTACTTCCTGGCTTTTGATTCTGGAAAAGGAAAATCTCGCTGCTGCAGCTGCCCTACTGGAAGGTGGAGAGAATGTGATGGAGATGGCTGGCTCCTGTTCTGACAAGTGCATTGAAATAGATGTAAATGCAAGTGTAATACTAAGAGTTTGTAGTGTCAAGTAGGTGAAAATTAGGGGAAGCTTTCTCCAAAGGTGTGTATGTTGTAATGGCCTTTCAGGTTTTTTTCAGGCATCCCCTTTCACTTGTGAATATTGCTGATGGATATTGGGGGCGATTTCCTATTATGTTTAAGAGTGTGGATTTGTGAAGAAGTGATATTTTGAGATTAAGACCACGAAATACAGTCCAGCAGAATAAATTTCTGCTTTTGCCAGAAAATGCTTAGCGGATGATCTGAACGTGATCTTTCAGATTGCAATGAAAATGTCATTTTTGAGTGTCGCAGTTTGCTGTCAGGAATGTGATTTGTAGCAATTGAGAACTCGGCTGCTCTTGAAGTCTATGGGGAACTGTGATGGTGACACATGAAATATTGTAAAATGCTAATTAATAAAATTTAAAAAACCCTCAAGCTGTAGCTCTTAATTTCATGCTAAAGGAGTTTTATTTAGCATGTCCATATACTAATTGAGAAGAAGAAAAATAAGAATTGCAGCCAGTGAGTTCTGTTTGTGCCATGCACTTGGTGAGACGGGAAAATGGATTTATAGTGAAAATTTGTATCATGTGTATATAAAAGGATATGTTCTCATGTGAAGTGCAGATACACCAGGGCTGGTGGAGGTACAGTGAGTTTTCCTTGCACTGGAGCTCTGCTGTGATCAGACCATAACTGTGGTGTTCAGTGGTAGTGATTCCAAAGGCGTGTGCTTGGCTTGGAAAGACTGAAAGCCTCAGTGTAGTTTTTTTAGTGTTTTAGAAAACAAAGCTAAAATAATCCCTACCATAGCAAATCTCTCCTGCTCCATGTCTGGGAATAGTAGTGTTGAAATGACCCACTGAAAAATGGAGAAGCATTCTGGATAATGCTTTTCTCCAAAATAAAATGCTTACCCAAAAATCCGAAATGGCATTGCTCAGGGTATACTCTCACTTAAAACAGTTATTTTCCTTCTACTACAAGTAGACTTTCCCTGTAACTCTAATGTTCTTTAGCTTAGTGTGAATTAGGTTTTTTTTAACAACACTTCACGTGAAAGTTTTTAAAAGCATATGAATTTAGACGATGAGTACACTAGAATGAATTATTAGTATTTTCTAATTTCTCTACCCAACGAGCACTGCTCAATATGTGGCTTTTGCCTTGAGGACTTTAGTCTGAGCAATCAGCACACAATAAGCTACATGTTAATATTTAAAATATATTCAAAAAATTGTAAATATATTTATGTCCCTCATTCTGATGCTGCAAATTAGATATCTGAATACAGTGAAACTTGCAAATGACTGTTCCTTTTGGTTTGCTTGGCTTTGGACTGCTCTTTACAAGCAAACGGAGAATGCTATTCTTTGGTTTACTGGCTCTGAAACTGCTGTAATATGAAACTTGTGTTTGGGAAAATATTTAGACATCATCAGAGAGAAGCCAAGTGCACACTTTTTTGTTAGTTACATGGGCAGTTAGCCACCTGAGACTTTACAGAACAGCATGTGTTCAGTTCTGCTTGTTGCCTTCTTGTCTTGTAGTAGCTGTGTGGTGTGCTGGAGTTAACGCTGTTCTGGTAGGGTTACTGCTTGTTGGCACGAGGCTGTAGCAGTTGCTTTGGACAGAACTTGTCAGTTCCTCTGAATGCAGATTCCAGTAAAGAACCTAAAACTAAGTTCCCCCCTCTCCTTCCTTGAACCCTCTTCACCTTGTTTGAGGTGCTACTTGTACACCAGGCTGATTAGAGCAGATTCCTGACATACTGTTAAAAAGATAAGAGACGCATTTCTGGGCCATGATTCTCATTTTGTGCTTCTTTTGGGCTTTTAAAGCTGTCCACGTTTCTAATCACAACCTGTCTTTGGGGTGTGTAAGCCCTGAAGGACCCCCAGCTGATTCTGTACGAACTGAAGTTGAGTTAGACTTTATGATGAATGTGAGGACATAAATTGGACATGTTACAAGTAAATGTCCTCCAGTATGCGTTAGAACATGCAGCGTGTGGGAACTGACAGGGAAAACACCCAATTACCACTGAATCTGCAGGGCTTTGTGAGGATTATTGGACATTAACTCTTGGATATGTTGAACTTTTTTGAGCAGTCTCCTTTGATGTTCAAAGCATCTGTTGACACCAGCTGTGTGTCCCATGAGGTGCTTAACTGTGTTTTCCAAAGGCACAAACCTGTTGGTGTTTCATTTTTTTTGAGGCAGTATCTGTATCTCTGACTTGTTAAACTCAGATCACACTGAGAAGCTACCAGATCATTTCAGGTTACCTTAAAACTCTTAACGGTGGTAGTTACAAGGTGGGAATACCCTGATGAGTCTGAAAGTCAACAAGGAAATTGGAGTGGTGGTTATAGCAGCGTAGGTGTGTATCTGGTGAGCAAGCTTTTCCCTTGAGAGGTGAGTTCCTTGTTCTAATACACCTCTGCAATCAACTTCAGGCTAATTTAAATAGTTCAGTAATATGACATTAAGGTGTGGAACATCTGGCATTATCTGGCCCTGAGTTCAGTCATGTCCCTCTTCCATTGTTGGATAGTGCTGCTGGCCTTGTTCCTGCCAGGATTTGTGAACAGCAGGCACGTGGCTCCAGCAGCAGGTGTTCAGATGAAGAACTGCCCACTACAGAAGATGTGAAAATATGTCTGGCTCTGTGGGCCCTGCAGTGGCCCTGCTACTCCCTGCAGACGGTAAAGCAGGAACATCACAGTACAGGTGAAAGTCTCTCCACTCTTTATTCTTCCAGTTTTCTATTGTTCAGGAATATCCTGAAATAGTGACTTTCAGGGCCACTGTTCTTAGGTTGATGGAGGGCATAGGCTTTACAGTAATTCTATCCAAGCTATTTTTGATTTCACCTTTTTGGTCTTTGCATGGCAGCTCATGTTGGATGAAGGCACTTCCTTTTGGCTTGCTTAAATTCTCTTCATAATTTTAGTGGTAAGCTGTAACTTTGCATTAGAAACATCACCCTCTCCATACGATTAATGGCTGTGGACTGTTCTCAATAAAAAACAACGGATCCTGTATTCTCTTTTCAGACTTAAGCCTGCAACAGTGATCAGTCCATGAAAAGATGGAAAGGATGGCCTCTACAGAGGCTTGTGTGATATTCCAGGAGGTACAGAATGTCAGACCCTGGGTTCAGTTCAGGTAGTGTCAGATCAGTAACATATTAGAGAGACTGTAATAATGTGAGAAATTCTGATTGCTCTTGTGTAAGAGTGCACAGAATGGTCCTGAGGATGCTTTCAGTATTTGTTGGATGGGACGAGGCAGAAAGAATTTTGGCCCAGATCCTGCACATAAATTAGGCTGTTGCAGTCCCTGTGTGTGTGAGAGTGACACAAGAACAAGTGGTTTGGGCACAAAATTAAGTAAATTAGATGTTAAAAGATGTATGAGCATTACAGCATTGAGATTCTGGCATAATCATCCTAAATCATAGCAAAATAAAAACTTCAAATCATTATTATATAGTAAATTATTGAGTATAATGTGCAAAAGGGGAGTGAATGAATGGGCGTCTGCAGTTGTAATTCTTGTAGTCTGTCTGCCTTTGACTCCAGCCAGCCAAACAAATGTCAGCTCTGATGTCTTCTGTGGCTGTTGATCAGTTTTGGCAGTGCAGTAAGAGCTGGGGATGGCACCTGGATTGAGCGCTAGCTGGCGAGGTAAATAAAAGGCACCTTCCACTTCCCCTCTGAAAGGCCTTGGTGTGGTTATAGCTCGGTTTTTGGAACAAAGTTGGAAACTGGAGTGAGCTGTAAGTGCGCTTTGACTGTCCAGAAGGAAGAGCCAGTGATCTGTGGTTGGTGAGTCCTCCAGGAGACCACCGGCTGTAATCCATGAAAACAGATCCTTGGGAATAGGAGAGCTGTAGTGTCAGTGTAGCAAGTTCATTTGTCTTCACCAGGCACCAGAGAGCTGTGGTGTGACTTCTGCCTTCAGAAATCCCAGGTATGAATGCCACAACAAACTTTTAAAACAGAGAGGGTATCAAGTGTAGGTCCTGCTTGTCCAGGCAACCTGTCAGTTCTACTGCCTTGGTGAGCTGAAATGATGGAGATACCCAGTGTAGTTGCAGATATCCTGGTCACTTTGGCTTTTGGGTTGTGTGGGGTTTTGGTGGTGGTGTTTTGGTAGTTTTTTGGGTTGGTTTCTTTTGGCTGGACTTCATATTTTCCACTTCTTTTGTCAACAATAGAGCTGTTAACAGCTCCTTCAATTAGACCCTTTTAAAGTGGAGGGAAACTGCAGTTGTGATGCTCCTTGTAAGCTAAATCTGCTCATTTTTAGCCTTAGCTCAGGGGTCCTGTGGATTTCTCTTGAGTACTTTTCCGGGTTGTTTACCATGGTGTTCAGCTTTGATTGCAGCAGTCCCAGGTGAGGCCTCAGTGCTGAGTTCTGAAGACTTAATTCTTTGTCTTTCCTTCAGCAATGCTTTATGTACACTGCAAGGCAGCGTAAGCCAGCTCTGCCACCAGAAATAGCTAGTGTAAACATCTCAGCAGTTACTCTGTGAGCCATCCTGGGGAAGCAGAGCTGTGTAAAAACTGTCACTTTCTTGGTGTGTTCGGTACTAAATTGATGTCCTGACCCAGTTTTGCAGTGACTGTCCCCCACTGTCCCACCTGCTCCAGCTGCAGAGATTACAGGACTTCCAACCCCTTTACAACACCAGTGAATTCAATTTACACAAATACATGAGGCATGAGCTGTGGCATTTGAGGCTTGTTTAGAACCTCGCTGTATTTAACAGCAATGGCCACAGAGGTGATGGCCTTGACAGTTTGGAGGTGGAAGGGGGCATGTGGCCAGTGGCCTCAGAGATTCCATGGCCCCTCATTTTTGTGCTCAGATTGCTTTGGACTAGCCAGGCTTCCAACCCAGACAGATCGAGCTGTGATTTCTGATTTCATTGCGGAGTGGGTAATTCGTTATAAATTGATTTTCATAGCCCCTTGGCAATGCTGAAGGGATCCAGACGTAGGGTGTTGGAGCCAGGGAGGAGGTGTGCAAGTCTCTTAAGCAGCTCATTGAACCTCCATTGCTCGTTTCCATGGGCCAAGCAAACTGCTGCACCCCAGGGGATGTGTCTGTCTCAATGGCAGGAGAGAGGCTCTCCATCATTTCCAGCAACACCGCGTTCCAGTGCTGTCAGCCAGCGCTTGGAGCACTGCAGGGTAATGTCACACAGTGTGCCTGGTGTGTGCTGGCATAAAGAGGTTTAGGATGGAGAAATTTGGTAAGTATTGATTCTTACATTATCGAGAAGCCAATTGGATGCTCTCAAACTGGGGAAATATGTTGTCTGAAGACAATGTTCAAACTTAAAATACTATCTGGTTATTTATTCTGTAATAACTTCAAGCTGGGTTGTGGGAAATGTGGTGTAAATCAAACCTGCAGAGATATGCACATACCAAATAGCAAATCTTCTGAGGGATAAGGTGCCTCCTTTCCAGAGGTTAGTATCTAATTTGACCGTTTTTAACAGCTAAGGCATTGAAAAGTTACTGATTCATGACTGGTGAAGGTGGCTGATCTATAAACCAGTAACCATTTGCTTTTTGTAGAACACAAAATCGATTAATTTATGTTTGGGTTTTTTTGGGGGTGGCTAGGAGGTGCTATTTGTACATGAAGATACAAGCCCTGCCCACACTGCAGTGATTGCACGTGTTGAATAGGCTGTGCTGAACTATAAGAAGTAAAACGGGTGTGGAGCAAAACTTGAGCAAAGAAACTGTTATAAAAAAAGAAACTGTTAAGAAAGTTCTTGAATCTAAGAATATCTTACGTGTTATGTCTGTGAAGGAGAGGCATTGATTTCAAGTATGCTTAAAATATTTGAAATTTCATTTAGTAACTTTTGTGGCTGTAGCTAGAACTGGGCAGTTTAGAGTGGTAAATTACTGGGAATTTAAACTAATAAACTTTAAAGTTTTTTCCTACTCTTAAAAAAAAAGATATATTAGAGCTCAGTGTGCTTTGTTTTGGGCGGGAAAGGGGTAATATTTATTTTAAGTTGAAAAATTCTTCATATTCAGAAAATATTTAATCAAGCCTGTTTCCCAAACTTCTGGTTTTGGGCTTCAGTGCCTGAATTTATCCTTATTTCCTCAATATGATGGTTTTGGGGTTTTTTTTAAGTTCTTCAAAGATATGAGTTGAGACTTTGGGACAAGTGACAAAGCTGCCAGTTGAAAGTTGAAAGGGTTTTTACTGCTGTATTATAGTTAATTAAATATTCAGGTCTTGGGCAAATGTTAGCAGATAGTTTAGTTTTAAGTAGCTAATTATCTGGCATGTTTGCAAATGATTTTTAACTAATAGTGCATGTGGCTGAACTCTAAAATAGTGTCTTTGCATTTCTTTTGTGTGACTTTCATACTAACCTGACTGATGAACGAACGTGCACTGAAGGAATTGGTAAATTGTCCACTGCCGATGGCAAAGCCTTCGCAGATCCCGAGGTTCTCCGGAGACTGACGTCGTCCGTCAGCTGCGCGCTGGACGAGGCGGCCGCTGCGCTGACGCGGATGAGAGCCGAGAACAATCACAACAACGGACAGGTGGACAAGTATGTGCTGACCACCCCCAGTTCCCCAGCTATGGAATGCAATTTTATTTCAAATTCAGTTCATTTTATTGTTAGCGCTTGGTAATAGAGCTGTTCTACTGCTAGCAGAAGCAAAGGTGTAACTACTGTCCCATCAGGTTATTGGCTTCACGGGGTAAAGGAAAAGTACAGAAGAAGTTACTTTCTAACCTGCTGCTCTTTCTGTGTACCAGACAGTTGAGTTCTTATTCAAGAAAGGTTGAATTCTTAGCTATAGAAGAGTGGGTGATTGCTCTCTTAATTACAGAAGTTTGTCTGGTTGCAGTGTTCATGTTAGTGGTCTCTGTGATACTTGGCTGCTGATTTCTTGGCTTTGTCTGTACTAGGAATTTGCCTTGGCACCTGCAGTCAGTAGTTTGTCATGGTCACAGCCTCTGTGTGTCTGGCATTCCCTGAAGTGGGAATAGCATCAGGGAGGTTTGCTCCTGTCTTGCAAACACCACAAAAACCAGCCTTGAGCACTCCTCTCTGCATCTCATCTGTATTGAGAGCATATTATGAGTTAGCAACTGATGTGAACAAGCTGATTTAGACAATAAGGAAAGTGTCTGTCTCCGTTTCACCTGTGGAAATAATGCGTGTGTACATATATACTTAAAAAAAAACATCTGTAAGGTGTCTTTTCGAGTAAAGGTTAGCACTGAAGTCAAGAGCCTTTACTTAAAGGCTTCCTCCTTGCCTAGGAAAGCTGCCCACCTATTGCGGGTGTATTTTGAGCTCACTGTGTGGTAACTGATTTTGCAGTCGCAGTTTGGCAGAAGCATGCTCCGATGGGGATGTAAATGCTGTCCGGAAGCTGCTGGATGAAGGACGGAGCGTAAATGAACATACTGAAGAAGGGGAGAGTCTGCTTTGCTTGGCCTGCTCGGCAGGATATTATGAATTGGCACAAGTAAGTAACAAGTACAGTTAGAACTAAACATTTGTGAAGCGTTTTCTGAGGGGCTTCTTTGATAGGCAAACATTTTAGCTATTATGGTTATTATAATTTTTTTATTATTTCAACAGAATATCAGTGAATACAACTATTGTGGGTTTCCAGTTACTGTTTGGGTTTCTTTAATGGGAAATGCAGTCATATATGCCTTTAGGTTGAAGGGACTTGTCTGAAAAATGAATCCTATGTTTTGTGATGTATCTACTTTTGTGGCATTGTTCTAGATGCAGTCCAGCTGCTCTGTCAAGCAGGAGGATCTAAAAGAGCAGCAAACCCTAATACTGCAGTTGGTTACATTCTAAAAATTCATGTCTCAGTCGCACAGTCCTTTTGTTAAATCACATTTGTATCAAAGGTGCATTAATTTCTGTTAATTTTGAGCTATATTGCTTCTGTATCTAAGGGCAGCTGCTTTGAGATGTTTCGGTGATAGTTCTCAGAAATGCCCAACTTCATATTTTGGTGCCCAAACAGAGGACAGGGAGAGAACTTCTCGCTTGTGAGCTTGACCTGTGGGTGCCCTGGTCATTACTGCCGGTGACAGTTTGTGTGCTGTCATTCTCGTCAGTGAGTTGTCCTGTGACTTTTGAAAATGTCAGTATTTCACTGGAACTTGCAGATATGAACAAAAGTAGGAACCCAGGATTTGCTGCAGCAGAGCCCAGTGCAGGCAGTAACTGCAAATGATCCTGGGGTTAGCACTGGGCTTCACAGTAGGGCCGGGCTGCGAGGGGCTATTGCAGCTGGCTGGGGAACCAGTCTCACAAAGCCCACTGAACTAAAAACAAAAGGTTTGTCTTACAATTTACTCACTGTAGTGAACTTTCCCCTAGGTGCTACTAGCCATGCACGCCAACGTTGAAGATCGAGGGAATAAAGGCGACATCACTCCCTTGATGGCAGCTGCCAGCGGAGGCTACGTGGATATCGTTAAACTCCTCCTTGTCCATTGTGCAGATGTCAATGCACAGTCCTCCACAGGTAACTGGGGAGCAGGAGCACAGTTAGTAAGGCTGGCACATAAGGCACACAGCTCTTCTGAACATCTGTGTTTTTGTCTAACACTTCCGTTCACAAGAAAACGTGACAGGAGCTGTTAGGAATAGACCAGATCTGCAGCGAATGTGTTTGGAGTCTTAACTGGCCATTATTAAAGATAGGTTTTAATATAAATTCTAATGGAAAGCACTGTTCCTGTGAAAACCACTCTGGTGTTAAAAAGCAAGAAAAACGCAGGAAGTTTATATTTTCTCATTGGCATAATCCAAAATTACCCAGTACGATGACCATGGGACACATCCCATCAAGACCGGTTATTTCTGTCTGTTTCTCTTTACCAAGGAGGAGTTAAAATTCTTTGAGTGCATTGAATGTTCTCTATGTTGCTGGTTCTTGAACACAGCTTAACTAACCTCGTTGAGAGCATTAACCTGCAGTTGGATTCTGTTTATTAATATAGAATTTAAACTTTGTTCAAATTTTCAAACAAGTAGTGTGTCCGAACTATGAGATACTCTTTTATCTTGCTGTTTAGCCATGTTAAGCAAACTTACCTTAAAATTGACTGTAGCACTTAAAATGTGAGCCATATGTGAGTGTCTGTCACTTACAGTACCAGAGTTTTAAATTATAAATTTATTCTCAGCCAGCCAGTAGAAGTTTTTCAAGGAATTACAGGATACAGTCTTAGGCAAAAAAAAGAAAAACAAAACAAAAAAACCAACCCCCCCAACTCTACCATAAAAATCACTGATTGATCTTTTTGTGTGTGTTTATTTGATCTATTTTTGTGTGCTAAAGTAGGAAACATAATATTCAAACTAAAAAAATCCTGATTTGTAATACTGGCTTAGCATTAAAACTTACACTTATGTTGGGATTTTATACCCAGCCTGGAATGATGGGCTGGAGTGACATTGCTGTGAGGTGAAAGGCTGCTGCTGGTGATGTACTTGGTTTTGTTCTGAGCTGTTGACACTGATCTCCTTCCCTGAATTAGGAGAGGGCTGTGGAAAGGGTTCTCATGCAAACTCTCCTCTGCAGGGAACACTGCTCTCACATATGCCTGTGCCGGGGGCTTCGTGGACGTTGTGAAGGTGCTACTGAAAGCTGGTGCTAACATAGAAGACCACAATGAGAATGGACATACCCCCCTGATGGAAGCAGCCAGTGCAGGGCATGTCGAGGTTGCAAGAGTATTGCTGGAATATGGTGCAGGAATCAACACTCACTCCAACGAGTTCAAAGAAAGTGCACTTACACTCGCATGCTATAAAGGTATTGTCTCTTGCCTTGGTTTGTGTTTTTGTTTAAATTTATTTGCTAGGATTTATCTGACTAAAACTTTCAGCAATACTTTGAATATCTTCCTAAGATTAGTTTTGTAGTACTGGATTTTGGTTTTAAACTCAATGTCAGGGAATGCTCCTCTGTGGTATAGTGGTTTTAAGTCTGTGTTTGTGTCCATCTGTGGTGGATGTGTTTGACATGTTGCAGATGAAAACTTGTAACTGGCTATGTCCAAACTTTCACACACCACCATTCTCTCCTTCCCCCACTACCACATTTGCTATTTCATTCCCAGTTCCCTCACCAACTGTCTGCGAATTCTGAAAACATCTCTGTTGGTTCTTCAAAAAATGCAAATTTGGAAAGTGTGTTTGTGTAATACCTGATGGGGTGACAATGCCTCCATTATTACTGGATTCTTTTCCTTCAGTGTAATTCGAGAGAATGTCTATGAATTCTTAAGTATTATGAAGTTTTGGGGACTTTTGACTTAATTTCTTTTGCTATTTAAACTTCTGTTTAAAGTAACAGTGCAATGGTAATCCACTGTGCTTCTATAGTTTGTTTTCCAGCCATTGTTTTTCTACAAATAGAAACTAAAGATGTGGATTATTGTCATAGTAACTTTAGGCTTTGCCCCTGTGGTTAGGATTGGAGGATACATGCTATGTATAAACTATCTGAGGACTTGCATCTGGATTTGTCATGGGTTTCCTGCAACATATGGTAGTTCCTTACAGGGAAATTCCAGTAATAGTACCCCTGAGTATGTTGGAGGGTCATTCTTGTTTTTTGTGACCTAAAACTTAATTGAGTCATGTGCCTTGATTGACTAGAGATGTCCTGTATTATCTTTGACGACATGGCTGATTGTTTTCCTGTCAGTTTATGTAGGACTGAGTCTTGCCTTGGAGGAGAATGCTCATTAGGAGGCTAAAAACTTAGAAGGGGAAAATTCTAAAATGAAAAGCTGTAATAGAGTTGAAATCAAGTTTAGGTAAAGCTCAGTAGAAGCTTTTAAAAATAGTGTTAGATAATATATAATGCATGTATCTTAGTTCTCAGAAATATGTCTGAGTAAATATGAGTGTTATCAAAAAGCTTAAAGTTGAGTTCAGATCAACATGGACCCATCCCTAAAAGATAATTCCCCCAGTTGTATGCTGCCTTGGAACTCTTAAATGATCCGTCACTATACAGTTCAGTTGGGAATAAGCACAGTTTTGGAGCTTGAAGTCACAAGGAAAGGTTCTTGTGTAAACTTGAATTAGACAGGTCTGTCTTCATCTCACAGCTGAGCAGTATCTTTGGGAAAGGCTGTCTGAAGGCTGCTGAATTGTTCACATTGGTATTTTTTTAAAGAGTGCTTTAAAAGCCCAGGTTTGCTGATTATAACTTGGGAAGATTGTAATAGCAAACTCTGAAAATATGAATGATTTCATTAAGTGTATTGTCTGTACTACCACAAGTTGATGTTGTGAAATGCTTATTTATTTTGATCTGTTTCATTTGAAGGCCATTTAGATATGGTTCGTTTTTTGCTTGAAGCTGGAGCTGATCAAGAACACAAAACAGATGAGATGCACACGGCGCTGATGGAGGCCTGCATGGTAAATACCTTTCTTTGTACTGCTCCCTCTTCGGGGAGAGAGGAATGCTGGAGGTGATAACATAGAGTGAGCCTTGGGTAACAAGCTGTTTGGGGGCTGCAAGTGAATGTCTGTGTTGTTATTGTAAGAAAGTGCTTGCTGTAGCTGCCACCAGCTTCTCTCTCTAACTGCTCCAAAGGAAAAAAATACTCTAATTTTTGGGGAGTGATGTGTTATTCTAAATGCTCCCTGTGTGAAGTATAGGGGTGACTAATCTGCAGTGCAGTACACTGGTTTGGGGGTTTGTTTTGGTTTTTTTATAGTGTGTTTTCCACTTCTGTTTTTATAAATAAAGTCTCTCTGAGTATCATGGAATGAGCCTTCCAGAAGTGCACTGATCTGGAAGTCACCCCAAGACATTGATTCATGCATTACAATTGTCTGTTCATCACTGCAGGAAGTGTTTTGCATGGAGAGATGACTTGCTCTCTTCCAGGTTTCTGTAAATGAGGTTGTGAGGTTTTTCTTTTGACCTATCATTTTATTTTGAAAAATAATGTAGTCCTTAGTTCTCTAGCAACTGTCCACATAATTTCAAAGCAGCCATTGAGGAAAAACTTCCCTATCCAAGAGCATCATCTTAATAAAGAGTGTGCTATTGTGTCAAAGCATATCTGCAACCATTTCTGTGGTTGGGTGACCTTTTCTCTCTTCTTCAAGCTGGGGAACTTCTTTGAAGAAAGAACAGGGACCTTGTTTCCATAGGGAGCCCAGCAAAAAGAGGGAAACTGAATTTTCTCCCAGTAGCCTGTAATCCTTAGAAGATAGGCTGCAGTGTTCCTCCAGACTGCTGGGAGCTGGAGGATCAAGTGTTCTTTCAGTGCAGTTGTGAGGTGATGATGCAAGCGACCAAGGTCAGGTTGTAATGTGGGGAGCTGTGTCCAAGTCTTCCGATAGTGAGCTGGCAATAGTATCCTTGAATAGCCTTCCTTGTAGGAGAGCCTGGTGCCAGTAAGGAATTCAGAAGGACAGTGGGTGTATGCTGTCACCTAAAGGAGATTGCAGCATGACTGCAGACTAAAGGTTACTCAGCCCACTGTTCTGTTTAGGTTGGGTTTTTTGTTTACTTTTTCTTAGTTTGCTGGTGAAACAATCCGAGGGCTGGCTTGACTTGGAGGCTGTGAAGCACCTCACTTGGAGGAGAGAGTTGTGAGGTTTGCCTGCATGTTTTCAGCTCTTAGGTGTTTCAGACTAGGTGTTCTGACATTAGAGCGTGTACTGACATTTGAAAGCAGCAGAAAGGAAGATGAGCCTTTGAAGTCCCAACTCCATAACAAGGAATTTGTTTCTTGTTATCATTCGGCTGCACCCTTGCACAAGGGAGCTGTTCCACCAAATTGTTGTGACTGTTCCCAGTCTTCACCTCTTTCCATCTAAGGAATGCAGCAGGTACCGGTTGCTGAGATGTCTGGTCTCTGATCACCAGTTCTGTTGTAAGTGCCTTGGAGTTTGTTTTGGTCGGGACAGTGCTGCACTTAGGGTAATGCCTCTGATGAGGTGGCTGTTGGCTTTTAGCCAACATCTCGGAGAACAACAGCCTGTTTAATGTGCGCCCCTGATTGCTGTCCATCTCAGGTTACATACTACCTGCTTCATGGTCACCTTAAGCTTTCCCGTTTTGCTCATGTTGTGGCTCTCTACCAACTACACCTTAGGTGAAATGGGGATTTTAGGTTCTTGGTCTATTTCAAGTAACTGAGAAGTTTAACAATACTTTCTTGAGAAGCTGACAGATGCATCTATGTGCTTTGATTGGTAAGCACTCAGACTGCTCTGACAATCCTAATTCTCTTATTCTATCGCTTCACCCCAAGGCATTTTTCAGTCACCTTTAGGAGTTTTTCCAAGTCTTCTCTCTTCCTGTTACCTGCCTAATTGTTACCCACTTCAGTTTCTCTGCAGGTATCTTTCCCAGGGTCTAGAAGTTGTCAACTGGGGCTTTTTGTTTTTTTCTGTGTAGAAGTCATGAATCAACTACTACTACAAAGAATAAGAAAATCTTTTTTCTGATGCTTGTTTTGAGGTTTAGTCATGGAGTGGGTTTATTAATTATGGCATTTGTTTGCTATCTCTAGTACTGTTGTGTCCCAAAGATTGTGCTGGGTATTTAAGTCTTATACCATAATTCTTTTTCCCTCAAAGAATAAAAACACCAACATATATCTAGCTCTTTTTTCCTCATGCATTTAAACCTCACTTAGATGTAGGCGGAAACCTAAATATTGGTTAGGTCCAAGTATTACCACAACTGTCGTAATTAAACCATCGTAAGTAAAAAGGCCCTGTCTTTGTAGGATCATTTTCAGACCTAGTATGATAGTGGTTGCAGCTACAGCACCAAGTGACTTCAATTCTGTCTGACTCCTGGGTTGCCCTTTGCTTGCAGGATGGCCACGTGGAGGTGGCACGCTTGCTGTTGGACAGCGGTGCCCAGGTGAACATGCCCGCGGATTCCTTCGAATCCCCACTCACTCTGGCCGCCTGTGGCGGGCACGTGGAGTTGGCAGCGCTGCTGATCGAACGGGGAGCCAACCTGGAGGAGGTTAATGATGAAGGTTACACACCTCTGATGGAAGCTGCCCGGGAAGGCCACGAAGAGATGGTGGCCTTGCTGCTGGCACAAGGTGAGATCCCGTGGTGATGGAGGGACACAGTGTGATCCCTGGCCAACAGATGTCCTGTGCAGATTGCTCTGATGTAGCATGGGGCTGGCACTGCTCGCTGCCGTACCCACCGAGCAGAGCTCAAACACCCAAACTGAGGGGGTGGTGAGCATTCACCTTCCCAGCCAGGATGTGGCCAGGTCAGTAATGGCTGTTTTGTTTCCCAGGGGCAAATATAAACGCACAGACAGAAGAAACGCAGGAAACAGCCCTTACCCTGGCGTGCTGTGGAGGCTTTTCTGAAGTCGCTGACTTCCTTATTAAGGCAGGAGCTGATATAGAGCTTGGTTGCTCAACACCTTTGATGGAAGCTGCTCAAGAGGGTCATCTTGAACTGGTGAAATACTTGCTGGCAGCAGGTATGTGTTCAGAGCAAGTGATAGAGCCCACAGTCTAACACACATAGACTTGATGTGTTCTGTATGATTTGGAAGATACCTGGGCTTTTGATAGTGGCAGTGGTGTAACAAGAAACAATATTCTCAGATAATTTAGCAAGAAGGAAAAAGCAAATGTTGTACCTCAGTATTGTTTGATACTGTTAACAGAGGAAAGTGCCTCCTGGGGTACTGGATCCTGTTCTGTATCTAGAAAGCATCCACGTTCATT
Source organism: Struthidea cinerea (assembly GCA_013397865.1). Lineage (NCBI taxonomy): Eukaryota > Metazoa > Chordata > Aves > Passeriformes > Corcoracidae > Struthidea > Struthidea cinerea. The sequence goes on from VZTI01001513.1 coordinate 559,644, forward strand.
AGAAACATTGTTTCCAGCTATCTGCATCTGGGACAGAATTTTAATACAGATAATGCTTGGTTTTGCTTGCTACTTCAGCTTTGACTAAGCCTGGTAATCTGCATTCAGTCTCCCTGAATAACCAGTTCTTTAGGAATGGTGTACTGGGAAGTAGTGTGCAAGACCAGATTCTGGAATGTGCTGAACTTCTGTGATGAATGAGCTTTACTACTACATTATACAGTAGTAAAAATAAAATCTTGCTGGAGTTTAGGGTAAAATGATGCTTCAATGTTCATCTTTCAGTTTATAAAGTTGGTAGAGTCTAAAGTGTTCTGTTTAAAATAATAAAGAAAAAGAAGCTGTATTTGGGATATCTTCCTAGTTGTGGAAGGTGAGTTATTTGTATGCTCTTTTCTAAGAATAAGCATAAAATTGGCTGGATTTGTAATTTTAGAAAATAAAGCTCTGTGCTCATCGAGGGACAGTAACAACTGTGCCACTTGGTGCAGTGACACCAGCATGTGACACCTGTCACCAACTCCCTTGGAACGCTCACTGCTTGCACTCCACTGCTGATAGTGTAAAAAGTTGATTAAGGAGCCTTGTTTTGGCATCAGGGAGTCTCTAATTATAACTCACACCTTAAAAATAAGAAAATGGCTAATCACATTGGCATTTCTCTTTTTAAGGATTGTGTGTTACGTATCAAGAGTCATGCATACTTTTCACAGAGCTGGTGTATATGAAGCTAGACAAATTATTTCAACAAAATGGTTTTACAGCAAATGATTTTAAAGAGCAGGAAAGAAGGGAAGTTTGTAGAAGTGTATGGGTTTGTTGTATTAATGCTAATTCAGTAATGTGCATTTTGTCTGGCTTCCCTTGGCATACAGCTCTGGGTCAAATGGACAGTCTGCACAACTGTCTGGATTCCCTTTTACTTGCTGTATCAACTGAAACCCTTCTTGCTGTAGAGGGACTGTAGGTCCATATAGGTTTAACTGCTTAGATTGTCAGTCATGCTTTTTCCAAGCCTAGGCTTACTCCCTCTCCTTTGAGTATTTTCATTATGAGAACAATGCCCTTGGACTGTGGAGGCTGTTGGTCAGTAGGATATAGCTGTTGTCAGAGATTTTTATGTTTATCTCAGGTGAAATACTTTATAAGGACATGTGCAATAAGAAAAAAATGTTGTGTTTGTAGGAGCTAATGTTCATGCCACTACAGCAACGGGAGATACAGCTTTGACCTACGCCTGTGAAAACGGACACACAGATGTGGCAGATGTGTTGCTTCAGGCTGGTGCTGATCTGGTAAGGCTTCTGCTGCCTTTTGTGGGCAAAATGCTTTGGTTTCAAACTGTAAGGCAAAGCCTGTGTGCTTAGAGAAGAGAGTGATGAGCTGAGGAATAGAGATTTATATATGGCTCTGCAAAGAGGCATGAAAGAAGCTTTTATTAAAGCCTGCGTATTCTGTTTGGTCTACAGAATAAAAGTTCTTACAGGTAATCTGCTCTGAATTTAAAATGTTTTTGTATTAAGAACTACTGCTTCTCTGTGTCAGTGTTGGTCTGTGAACACTGTTAGTCTGTTAACTTTTGCAAGCTACTGCACAAAAACCCCAAACAAAGCCATGTCTTTTGAATGATCAACACAATCTGATCTCTTTTCTTTCTTCTGACTCTTGGGTTTAGCACATTGCTTTCCCCATGTTTGTTTTCTGTAACGTAAACTGAGTTGTTTACGTAATTGTCTTTTTTCATTATTATGTATCAGGAGACCCAGAACTGCATCTTCACCAGCTACAGGGATATAACATTTGACTTTTAATTAGTAAAAGCAATTGATACTTTAGTCTTCCAAAGGTGTTTAGGAGCCTTATGTCAAACAAGGGTCCAGCAGGAAAGATTGTTATTTTGGTTGCCTAAGAGGAGTAGTCTCCTTTTTTTTCTCCATACATAACTCACTGCTTCTGTGTTTTATTTTGCTTGGGGGGTGGGTTGGGATTCTGGAATTTTTGTTCCTTTTAAAAAACCAAGAATGCCAGAAAAGTTTCTCATTGAACCTGATAAATCAGCATACTAATGAAGTTACTTACATTTCAGTCATTAATGAAGTTTTTTATTTTTTATTTAGAAATACAAAGAAACTAATGCTGTAATTTGGAATAATATTTCCACTCTTCGAGATGTTACTTTTTTTTTAGGTCTTATTAATTCTTCTGCAGTAATGTCAGTAATGTTCTGCTTTATTTGCTCTTATCAGGGAGGAAAGTCATATTAATGGGGAGGGTTGTGGGAATTTTGGCATGCCTAGTGCACTTAGCTCAATTCAGTGTTGGATACCGAACATGAGCCACTCCAGTAGAAGCGGGATAGGTTTGGGGGGATTTACTGGATACTTAAAAAGAAATATTGAAGTACTTGGTTATATAAAGGTAAAACCCATGGAGTATCTCATTGCGGGGAGCAAAGCCTGAAATGACAAAAAAAAAAGTTAAAAATTGCTGTGCATAAACTTTAAAACATCCAAGAGTTGCTGCTTAAATGTCACCAAATTATTGGAGTTGTCATTTTCCCCCCTCCCATCACTAAGGTGAGCAGTGCTTGTGGCCACCACCATCAACTTCTCAGTATTGCAGAGGACAATCTCAATCCTTTCTAAAGTAAAGTTTTATTTCACTGCATTTTCTTGCACTGCCAATGAAAATGTGGAACAGGCAAGGAAAATAGAGTAAGGAAGCAAAGGAAAATTGCTTTGAAAGGAATTCCTGCTATGTAAACCTGCCAGTTTTGAATTCTGATTATAAGTTAATTGGGAAATGCCTGCAGAATGGTAGCGATGCTGATGGCAGGTGCCTCGGGTTTGAAGCAGTTTCTGTTCAAACCCTTGTGTTGCTTTGCTTTATTCAAACTTGGGAGGTGTTTTGAATAGATTTGTTATGTTTGTCATGGGCTGAGGGAGGGCTCTGAAGGGTGTTACCTTACTGCTGGGTATGAAAAAGCTTCTTTGGCAGTACCATGGGAGACTGTTCTTCTAGATTTCAATTTTCATTCAAATGAGTTTAGATGTTTCCATCAAGTTGTCCCAGCAAGTTGGGAATTGAATGAAGATCTGGACTTAGACATTTAGCTGGTCTGTCTACATTTGTCCAGTTAATTTTGCTCTACTGCTGATGTTCAGACACAGCAAAAGAAAGTACATCTGCTGTTGCTTTTCTTTCCTTCTTTTTTCATCCTGCGACTTCCATTTTTCCTGGGATTACTTTCACTGATGCTTCGTTGTTTTCCAGAAACTTTCATTATCCCTGAGGTTTAATTCAGATTCACGGAGGAGCTGGACATGCAACATCTTACCTGTTGGAAAGCAGTTCTTTTTGAGGAAGAGACTGGTTATGTCCTAAACAGTAAAATAAAACAGGAGCGGCCTGGTCTAGTGGAAGGTGTCCTGGTGGATGGGATGGTCTTTGAAGGTTCTGTCCAACCCAGACCATTCTGTGATTGTTTTACAAAAAGTGATTTTAGTTCCCAGTAGAGTTTTGTCTGAACTGGGAGTGATCATTGCCACCACATTTCAGCATGAAACAGGTGTTCTGGCAAGTGAAAATGGGAACTGATGCTTTTCAGGGACTGATCTTCTGGCCTAGATAGCAAATATGTAATTCAGTTCAGGAACCAGTGAAGATCTTGAGAGCTCTGTTAGATACATTAAGCAATGTGGCTTTGTAAGCACCAGGAGAATTAAAAAAAAATGATGGCTAGGATGAACTTTCTTCAGTTTGTGGTTAATTTTTCCTTAAAGCTCTGCAGTGACAAGTTGTACTAGAAATGAGCAGTGTCAGAGTGCTCATCTGTCTGCTGGAGAACTGCTCAATCCTCTGTGGTACTTCGATGAATTTGTCTTCTTGTGACTAATTGTTCATGAAGTCTGGCTTGTTAACAATTCTTCTGTGCTTTTCTGATGCCCTTCTTTAAGGGATCTTTTCCATGTCCTTACAAAGTTGGCCTGTCAAAATCTGTAGCAAAACTAGCTGGCAGGCCTGCACCTTTTTCTTGTTAATGTATGCATTTTGAAGTCAGCTCGCTTCTGCCAAGTGTATGAATGACTGAATCTGAGGCACATCTGAAGCCTTCAGCCTGTGCTCCCATCTGTGCCACAGTTACGTTCTAGTTCCCCCATCCCCTTCAGGAGCAGGGACTTCCAGGGTCTCAGCTTGAGCTCCTACCACTGGATCAAAAGTAAATTTTACTTGTTTGCCACCATTATGGGGACAGAACACCTAGATTTTGTGATCTATGTGAGTAAAATTTTGGAGATTGAAATACAAATTGATGAAAGCATTCTTTGAAAGCAGATGTAGGGTTTAGTAACTTCAGGACAAAATATCCAGCACTTCAGTAATACACCTACTTACCAGTGTGGCAAGGATTGTCTAATTTGAAAGGTGAAAGGATAATTTTTCCTTTAAGATTTCTTTTTTTTTTTCTTTCCTGTTTTTTTCTTTGTGTCTTTCTCAGCAGTTACCTTCATCTCAAGGGTTGTGTAAGGTAAGACGTGGGAGGTACATGTATGTTCCCACAGGAACCATGTTAAGGACTGTAAATCTCACAATGAGTACTGGTGATATTTAATGAGAGGTGATATCCTGCTTTTAAGCTGCTTATCTTTCAATAACCTAAATGGACCTTTTTGGATGCCTGTTCCCTTTTGATGTAGAATCACACCTGGATTAAAGGAGATTCTGGTGTCCCTTTTGAAGGCAGCACTGCTCTTGACGGGGTGGTTGCATCTTTGTCTGTTTCAATGTAGCTGCAAAGGAAAGAGAGATGTTCTTTTTTGGACAGTGAGATCATCTCAGCTTTTCTCAGCTGGGAAATACAGAAAAGAGTTTTAAATTGGGATTTTTTAACCTGGACCCTCTTGCAGCTGTACATGAGGCTCTGCTACATAGGAATTGATCTAGTGATGAAGTTTACCTTTCTCCTACAAGATATACAGGAATTTATGCAGAAATTAAGAGATGGAAGAGAAGCCATGAGGACAGTTTCATCCTTGTATTTTTCTCATTTTTCACTGTCAGGGCCTCCCCAAAACTCTTCAGTACTTTTTAAGATTCCACATCTTGCTTTGCTTAGAAGACTAAAACTGGCTACCTGGCATCCACACAACTCTAATTGCAAAAAAACCCCCCAAACACGCATGCCAGACTACCTCTTAATTCTTCTCCTATGACACAATGCTTTTACAGACATGTTTCTGTCATGGCAGGGATCATTGTTTTGCCTTCAGGGGATATCATCCCTCACACTAACGTGGCTCCTAAATTAAAAACTCTCTTTCCTTGACGTGTGACACACTGTGGGTTTGATGCATTGTGTATGAGGCACCATTTAAACATCTACAAAAGCAGCCAGTCTTCTTGGATTTGAATTCAACAACTCTGGAGGTTGCTGTATTGCTGTTACAGTGAGGAATCCCAGGTGCTGTTGTTTTTCCTTACTGGTTTTTGAACCATCAGGTTAAGGAGGGGTTTCTGGGTTTTTTAGACTTGGCTCTTAGTCTTGTACAGATAAGGCGTGGTAGGACATGTGAAGCTCATTTTTGTAGTCAACACTTCTTGGCTGTTGCAGTCTCTGGATGGTGCAAAGTACAATGAAATTCTTTGTTTTGCCAGTAGTGGACAAAAACCCATCTTGTCTTTAACAAGATGCTGTGTCTGCCCTTTGTGCTCTGTTTGTGGATCTGAATGGCTCATGGGAGGAGTCTGAACTCATGAGAGCTTCATTGCTTGGTCTTACCATTGTTCTTGGTTGCCTCATGCCAGCAAGCCAGTTTCCAGCTGGTGGATCTCATCCAATTTAAGTTCACGTTCCAGGTCTTCATGACCAGGAACATTTGTTCGTAGAGCAAGAGCCGTGAGTTCTTCTTTTTCCTTCCGCAGGACAAGCAGGAGGACTTTAAGAAGACTATTTTGGAGGGCATAGAGCCGGGCAGGCAGCAGGTGAGGTTGGCCTTTGATGCTTGTAAGCTGCAGCCTCAGGACGCATGCTAAGGACAAGCATGGCTTCAAGGCGTCTCATTCTCTTCAAAGATCTAGAGACTCACTGTGTGGACTAGATGGGGCATTCTTGTCCTGTATTTTCCCTTCTGTTGGGTTTTCTAAAAACTGGTTTTAAAAACTAATATCCCAACTTTCCCAAATGCAGCAGCTTATCTCATTGATAGCAGCCCTATTAAATCTGTTCATTTCCTCGAAGGTCTTCCCTTTTTAGGTGTTTAAACTGAAGGCCTAGTTGAGTTTTCAGGAAGGTTATTTGGGGCAGGTAGGTTGGTGACTGCTGGAATAGGAGTTCAGTCTTGAGAATCAGCAAAGTGTTAGGGACTGTATTTTTTTTGCATCAAAAGCTTTCTCTAGATCTTTTTGTTTAGAATAATATTTAGATTTCTGTTGAATATTCACTGTTGACGTGGATGAGGGAGGCTTGTTAAAGAACTGAAAAGTTGGACCTTTACTTTGAAATTATAGATTTTCTTCCTGAACTTTTAAATAACATGAGACATTGGAAAAAAAACCTCAAAAAAACTATCCTAGTGATTAATATAACCATGAATATTTGTGAACCGAGAAGAATTGTGTGGGGGGAAAGCCTCTATGTAGCTGATCTTGGAATTGCCCAAACCTGAGAACTCAAAAGGAAGAATTAAAAAATACCAGTGATTGTCACAAGATGCTCCTGATGACTCTGCTTCTGCTCTGCTCTTGGAAGTATTGATTTGTTTAGAAAGGAAGTTATTACTGCTGACTGGAATCTCATCTCCTTCTTGAGTCTCAGTGGAAAAGGTGCAGACAGTGTAAACTCCTGCCTGATTTGGGTAACACTCTCACTTTCCCTGCCCTTCCTATCTGTTACCCAAACCCACAGAAATTTCTTCTCAGGTGTTCTTCCTATCCCAGCAGTATTAGCAGGAGAGCACATCACCCAGGGGTTTAGAGAATGGATTTATTTCCAAATGTGGCAGAGGTGTTCTGCTTTCTTCCTCTTCCTGATTGTACTAACTACCATATTCCTCAGGGCTGGAGCAGTGACAAGAGACAGGATGCTGTGGTGAGTCCTACAGTGCAGAGAGGCAAGGGAATTGTGTTTGGAGACAATTTACGGGGTTTACATCTTACAAAATAAGCACTGGTGTGCGCTTCATGTAAATACAAGGGAAAAGCACATTGGAAAGGTAATGGGGATGCTTTGGGACAGCCTTCATTTTCTCTGTCCTGATTTTGATTATCTAATGCAGCTGAAAAAGATAGATATAGGTATAGATATAGATATATATAGTTAATCTTTGAAATTTATGATCATTCTAGGTAAAAAGACAGGATGTGTGTAGACAAAGGCACTGTGCTGTCTCAGCTTCTTATTTTGGCTTGTCCTAGATGTCTTCCCTTAAAGCTTGAGCTGATGCTGTCTGATAGCCATTATTAGGGCTATAGAGAGTGCTGAAGTCAGAATTAATTTCGTCTTAAAATAAAATATGCGTTTCTATCCTCCAATGTGAAAAATACCATCAAAATGCCATAAGTTTTGAAGATCTACAACAGGTGGGCACCCAAATGGTTTGGTTTGGCTGGACTGATGGTGTGCATGGTGCTGCAAGGATTGGAAGTGTGTAGTAGCTGAGGATCAGGTTCTGCCTGCTTGAGGAAGTGACAGTTGGTTAAACTGGGCAGAATCACTGCATTGCATTTAAATGAGGAAGCCTCCTGGCGTCCGTGTTTGAGACTTCCAACAGTGAAGTCTGTTAGGAAGGCAGAATGTTGCAAATAATTACACCTTACTGCCAGTTATCTGCTGCATCTGAGTGCAATATAGGAAGCTTTTCGCTACCTTGAATATAGCTAAGGTGACCTAAAGCAAATTTTGCGTCTTGCCTTCTTTGCATCAGCGAGGATTTAGAACTGGGTGTGAAATAGTTCAGGCAGCAGTGTCCAGGTCCTGCTCAGAGCAGAGGGGTGGTCAGGAATTCTTTGCATCCACAGCTGCTTTGGGAGTGATGTGCTGGTGGAACCAGGGGTTTGCTGCGCTTCAGGCACACAGCAGCTCCTGGCTTTTTAGGATCTCTTGGCAGTGGCTGAGGAAGGAAAAATTATGCCAAATACCAGAGCAAGCATCAGGGCTCAAGGGCACTCTACTAATTCTTGCAATCATAGGGCCACATGTTAACATAATTAGTTTTACATGTCCTGCAAATGTTTCTGCCATGCAGACAGTCCAGAAGCAGGTATTTATTGACATCTAAGCAGTCCTATGAGGGGAATTTATTTAATAAACAAAAAAAGAAAAGAAAAAGATGTGACTTCAGTAGTAAGTCTGTAAGGTTTTCTGTCTGCCTGCATATGATTGTGTGTTAATACTACTGAATAAGTAAAGAAATCAGAGCACTAATGTGGGATTACCATGTGTTAAAGCAGTGGTGGACAGGAACACAGAGCTCTTGTGAAGGCTGAGGAGCAGAGCAGGAGAGAGGCAATGTAACCTCTTACAGTGAAGGATGGGCTTGGATTGGGGGCCAGTCTCCAACAGAAGATCCAGTCAAGAGGTTTCCTCTTCAAGTGTATGAACAAAAAATTGACTTAATGTGCAGCTTGCAGCCAAAGCAAGCCATATGTCAAAGGACATATGCAGAGTTTTCAGGAACATAGAAACTATGGGAAGGAATTGAGTTGTTCTGTCAAATCTCTTCTTGATTTGTAAGTAGCCATGTCATCCACTGTCAGTACTGAATGTTAACTTTCACTATCAGGTATACATGGAATTACAAAGTAAAGAGTGAATTTAGAGCTTGGCTTCCCAGATACTTGATTAAAAACCACACATTCCTAGTATATTATTGATATTATTTAAATATAATAATAGTGAATATAGAGTGCACATACAAACACTCACAGGAAGATGATGTTCTCTCCCCTTGTTCTGCGGGAGGGTTGATATCATTGCTCAGCATTCTTTGTGGTATTGATCATGTCTACATAGCAGGCACATTGTCTAGTTCTGTAGCTGCTCTAATACAGTTGTATTCAATCACATCTTTCCAGTATTCAGAAACTTCTTAAATTAGAAAATTGTTCTTGATCCTCATTCCCTTTTTGTTGGTTTTTATCATCCTTTTATTGTCTTTCTGCTTTATTCTCCAATCCTGTTAAGAGGCTTCTTGTGACCTGTAGTGATTTGTCTCATTCTTATTTCTGATCCTCTTCCTTATGTTTTATAAATGTTGTGTTGCACTCGAGGCATTATTGGAGTTTTGAGGTCTGGCAGCACGTGGCAGCTCTCTGGACTGAGGCACTGCAGTTTGGGGTTATTGTGCACTTCCTGATGCTGGGTGACATTCGTGTTAAACCTTCCACCCTTTCTGAGGAGGAAACAAGGTGTTACTGTTCTCATGTATGTTATGCATGTGAACACTAAAATAAAAAGGGGGGGGTGTAAGCATGGAAGCTTCCTGATGTGATACCAATATGGATGTTGTCCTAATCCTTTTTAACAGTGTAATTTGGTATTTTAGGTAACATGAAAATTGACTCCAGTCAGTTTATATTTATTACAGTTTCCTTGTGATACGGATCTTCTACTGAGATGGGTAATTCTGGTCCCATCACAAAATACTTCAGGAGCTGAAACAATGGTACAATTTTTGCCCGTTTATACATCTGTTATTTCTTCTCTAGGAGCATGAATCTGAAGGTGGGAGAACCCCACTAATGAAGGCTGCGCGAGCTGGTCACTTATGCACCGTGCAATTCCTTATTAGCAAAGGTAAATGCTAGTTTACATAACTAATTAAAAAGCTTAAAATGCCACTTTAAAGTGCCACATGTTTGTGATCTATATTCAAAATTATTCTGGTTATGTGGATATGAGCATTTGTCAAACCCGTAAGGGTTTTTTGAATTTCATGTAGTTCATGATAGAATGAATTACAAAATATTTTGCTAGTTACTTTTCCTACTCTGTTGTATAGATTAGATTTGAGGTACAGCAGATATTTTCAGTTTCTTAAAAAAGCACTTCCTCCTTCAGAAAAGCACATCAAGTACTGTCTGAAACAGTAGCAACTGCACCACATAGTGATGCTGCTCAGAGTGAACATTTGGAATTGTGCTTCTTACACCATGTGTTCCCTCACTTAACACTTACAAGCCCACTGTTGCTGTTGCAACTGCCTTGTCTTTACAAGGTGAGGAGGAGGATGTGTGGAAGCCAATCAGTTAGTCAAAATCCCTTGCTCTTTCCCTAGAAGTGTGTGGGAAGTAATTGGATTACAAGAGTAAAGTTTCTCTCTGTTCCACAAAATACTGTACTTGTTGATACTTTCTTTTAGAAAGAATTTCTTTGTGTTTAATTCTAAGATCATCTCTTACTAGGTGCCAATGTGAACAGGGCTACAGCCAACAATGATCACACAGTGGTGTCCCTGGCCTGTGCTGGAGGTCACCTGGCCGTGGTTGAGCTTCTCCTGGCTCACGGGGCAGATCCTACTCATCGGCTCAAGGTATTTGCTTGCAGCTGTCATGTTTCATAGGTTCTGAAAGAACCACCTGGCTGATTATGGAGTAGTAAATTTAAATTATAGAATCATATCTTACATGGGGATACTGCACCGGGGAGAAAAACTCATCTTCTGGCTTTTTGTTTCCAAAATCTCACTTCAGGATGGCTCAACAATGCTCATTGAAGCTGCCAAGGGAGGACACACAAATGTTGTTTCTTACTTGCTGGATTACCCAAACAATGTTCTGTCGGTTCCTGCAGCAGACTTGTCCCAGCTCACACCTCCATCTCAGGATCAGTCTCAGGTAAGACATAAGCAGTTTTTTTTAATAGCACTGTCAATGTCGGGAGGAAATGCTTGCGTAGTTGTTAATTTCAAAAAATGAACATAGACAGTGGAAGGAATTTTAAAAACACTGCACACATGAGAATGGTAGAGAGTGAGAGAACTGGTTGGTCCTAGCTGCAGAGACCTGAAGAACACATGAGCTTTGTTCCCTTTTCTACTTCCGGGACAGGATAGTCCCAAACCTAGGATTTAAAAAGGATGTTGTTTTCTTTCCTGCATTTGCTTGGTATTCTGGTTCAAGAGTTCTAAAGCCTCGTGGTAGTACCCCTCACATGATGTTACTGATTCTGTTTCTTATATAAAAGAAAATATATTGTGTAAGTTCGGAGTTCTGCAGTCTGAAGAGGCAGCTTTCCAGGGGCGTTAGCTGATTAAAAGCCTAAAGGAATTAACAATTTTCCAGTGAACACAGCCTGGGGTCTCACACAGAGTAGCACAGGTAACTTTGACATATTATCCCCAGTAAAAAAGCACGGGACAGGTCATACCAAGAGGTAGCATAGAATACACAGTTTGGGAAGAGTGGACTGCAGTGTGCTGTCGATCTGTACCTTTGTATTAACACTTGAAGATCTGGTCTGCCAGGAGGTGTTTTTACCTGAGCTCGTGTCTGTGCCTTTGTTTAAGGTTCCCCGTGTCCCGGTGCATACACTCGCTATGGTTGTACCTCCCCAGGAGCCTGACAGGACCCCTCAAGAGAACTCCCCACCTCTCTTGGGAGTGGTGAAAGGTCAGTATGTAGCCACTCAGAGAATATATGTGGTTTGGAAATGGATAGACTGGGGACCATTTTATTAGAGCTTATGCATAGTGTAGTCCATTCCATCAGTTCTTGAACACCTCTAATGAAGTATAACTTAAAAACTATTTTATATAGTTCATAGTTTTTTCCTTATTTTCTTGCATTCTACAGTGTAGCAATATTGGTTGTTCTAATCTTATTATGCTTATTCTAATTTATTAGAACTATGCTTATTCAATTTTTTGTGGAAGGAAATGCTTGTGGTAACTGCCATAGTGCAGACAGATAAAGTTAATGTACTCTAGGTGTGGTGTTCACTTTTGAATGTTGTACATTGGTCTTCTAGAATAGTTGCAGCTATTATCCATGAACTTGATGCACCAACTTTTTTCTGTTCCTTCAGTAGCAATGCAAACGTGTTGGCAGTATAAAATACTGGTGCAGATCTACTTACAGGAGAGTTTTTGTTGTATTAGTAGTAGTTCTCTTGTAAGTAATCATAACATCAGAGTTTTTGCTTTGAACATGGTCAGACTGATTGGTTAAAACTCCTAGCAGTCATTAAATGGCAATTAAGGAGTTTGTTTCCAGCTGTGGATTCTGTAACAAAATCTTCGTATCTGCTAAGTCAGCTCAGAAAGAGAAGCAGATTCTGAAGTGCAAAGTTACAAACTGCAGCTCCTAATGATCTACAGTTTTGGACGGGGATCTTAAATGATACAGTATCCAAAGCTCTGTTAGCTAGATCTGCTTAAATCCTTTGTTTGAGGAAGCACCAAGCACTTCCAGAGCAAACAAACAAACATCAGTCCCTTAGGGGCGCAAGTAAAGAGAGAAAAACATCGTGTACCTGCTGGTGTCTGAATGTGCAGCTGTGCCCCTCTCCATGCATATGCCATGTGTGTGACCTCTCAGATGCACTTGCTGTCTCATTTCCTAGGATGTACAACACTTGATACTTTGGATTTCATAAAAATGAATACCAAACAAATGAAAAGAATATACAACCTCTGGTTCAAATAACCCATCAAAAAGCTGTATATCAGCATGTGTGCCCTTCCAGTTCAATGCCTGTTAGCACTGCAGAGTGGGAGTATTGTGGGAGCACATTTTGTGGTGTATGGGAATCAGTAAGGGGATTAGCTGATGCTGAGTCAGAAGACTGAAGTTAAAAGCTAAAAGTTTCATGTTATTTAATTAAATTATGTAAAGCAAATAGTTGACTGTAGTTTAAGAAACAGCTCTCATTACAAACACCTTATTGCCAATGTCAGCACATCCTTAGGTGTGTTTTTTGCAGTACCATGATGTTGGGACGGGCACAGGGAGATCTCATTGTTCACAGGGGTTCAGGACATGCTTCATGCTTGTCAGCAAAACTCATCTGTGCTGCGTTGCAGGAGATGCAGCAATCCCAAATGTGTCATCGGGCTGATGAAACATTCCCAAAAACTCTGTGCAAAGCTCTTGTATCTGTCAGATCTTTAGGGGGAAAATGGTATTTTTGTGCTAAACACTGTGTGCTCATTGGAGTGCAGAGTTGGTGTGCTGTGCTGAACTGCCATTTGTAACTTGTTACACACAAGTGGCTTTAATTCACCAGACTTCCATCACTAAACTTTGTGGGAGAGGAGGGGCAAAAGAGGGGGTGAGTTGAGGTGGTCGTTGTTTCCGAGGCAGGAGAGCAGTCAAGTTCTTGCATAACAAAATTGTTTATCTGGGGACAGAACAATTACTTGCCTTCGATTAGAAGTAGCCCCTGAGTTTTTGTATAAACTGTGAACTACTGGCAGGCAGGAGAGCAGTACCTTGCCTTCTTAACCTTAGCACGGTAAGATTTTTTTATGGACCTGTGTGAGTTTTGCAGGAAATGCAATAGTGACGCTTTGTTTTCTGAAGAGTTCTTGGCAAGTCAGATGTAAAACTTGAACACATTAAAGTGTTCCTATTACAATTCAGATGTGACGTGAGGTTTTTCAAGAGGAATTTATAGTCTAATTTTGAATTTTATAATTATTTTTCAGCAAAGCATGAAGGCACATGGGATCATAACCATTTGAATAATTACTTTGGCAAAGGATTTAATATCAGTGTTTAGCAACTGAAAAGAGAATAATTTCAGAGGCAACAGTGGATCTAGAGAGGCTTAGATAAAGGTGACACTCCAAGATGGTAACTTGGAGAGAACTGAAGAAAAATCAGGTGAAAAAAGGAACAGAATTAATTACGGGACTGAGCAGACCTCAGCTCCTACTTGCTTAGGAAGGATTGTTCTCAGTGCACTACATTTAGCATGTGTCTGTTGTGTCCATGTGAAAGAAATCCCAGTGCAGTTCAGCTCTTTTTGCTTCCATGGGAAGAGGCAGGACATGCCTACCTTGGTGGATTCTACCGGCTGCTGCCCTTGCTGAGCAGGGCAGGATCGCTCAGCAGCAGCTGTGGTGCAGCAGCTCAGCACAAAGAGCTTTTTAGGTACAAAACCCAAGTGTGTGCTGTTTCCACAGGCCCAAGGGTCCTTCCCATGGGACCCCACAAGGGCTGTCCAGTGCAGGGCTGTGCTGCAGCTCCACGTGGCCCTGCACCTGCTTCCCTGGGAGAGGGGCTTGGAGCCCGGCCCAGGGAGCAGTCCAAAGGAATGCTGCTGGATTTCTCCAGGAAACCAGCTGTTGATAATCCTGTCTACTTTGTAAATGCAAGTGAATGGTTCCTGCAGAGCCTTGTGCAATGTGCTGGGGAGTGCAGGGCTGGAGCACAGAGCACGCTCTAGATCGTCATCAAACACGCTGGGACAACAAGGGATGCTCAGGGAGCCTGTGGAGGGTTGTTTTCGTAGTCCAAGAATTTTGACTCACATCAGCTGTTTTCAAACGTGTCAAAAGTTCAAAGCAGTCTCTTTTTGGTGAGTGAGGTACCAGGTTTTCAGTAAATTTTTCTCCCGATTTGTTGTACTTCATACTTATTCTGAAACTGTGCTTACAAATGAACTAATTGGCCTAAAGTGAGTACTTAAAACCTGTCAACATGCCGTCATTAGACTTTTCTACTGTCATTTCTAAGTGGGCAGTAACTTGCAGCGGTTCTCATTTGGGGTGCAGGGTTTTTTTAGAATTCCACAGGACCGAATAGACTTACTCAGGTGAAAGCTGCCCACATTTGCCTTTGATCCCTATGAAGGAGACCAGAGTTCCCCTCAAGCTGAGTGGTACTTTTGGAATCTATAAGCTTGCTCAGCTAAATATTCAATATATGGTATCTTATGGATCCCCATGCTAAATCTAACAATCCGGTGGTATGGAAAAGGGGAAGAAAAACAAACTCCGTGTAACTTCAATAGCTACAAATTCAATAAATATTTTTTACTCTGATATCTGACTTCTATGCCTAATACTGAGTTATATATCCCAGCAGAGATCTCGTGCATTGTGTGATTTAATAAAAACAGGGGCCAGGTTAACAGTAAAACTAGGAAGTGATATGACTTTATGAAGGTAAAAGCATTAGTAAAGCAAACTGGTATTCCAGCTTTTCCAGCTTTTGCATTCTGATTTTTACCAGATTTTTCTACTGCACAGTTCCACCTGCTTCATTGTTTAATGTGCTTCAACATCTGATCAACTCTTGCCATTTCCTCCTGGAAACTTCCTGCCTGGGTCAGCAGCTGGCCCAGGTGTCTGGGATGAGTTCCCAAGGGAGATTTCACCATCCATGCCTCCTGACTTCTGAACTTTACTAATACTTTCTTTGTAGACTTAAAGACTTTTTTCTGCAAATCCTCAGCAGTGCAGGCAGGTGATTTAGCACCCAGACACGTGTAGGTCCCCCAGAGCACAAAGGTGTAACAGTCTTTTCACGGTGGTTTGTGAAATCCTGCTCCTTTGAAGCTTTAGTCACCTGCTTGCCACCAACTAATTCAATTACATCTTAGCAATTTTCCGGTTATATACCATGAAGCCACCAGAGGAAACCTGGGAAGAAGACTAAGGTTGGAAAGTAACTCAAATTTTGAATGGCTGAAAATTGAGTTCCGTTTGGCTTGGATTCAGCTGCGTAGCCATTGCCTGTTGGATTGCATTGCACCTATTCCCTGCAATTTTCCATAGAAACAGCTGCAGGTGTGATAAAGACTGACAAAACTACTCTATGGTTCCAGGAGGGATACTGTGAACATACAAAGTCATCATTCAGCCTTCTACCAATTAACCTCTTCTTTATAAAGAAAAATTCACTATGTATTAAAAACCATGTAGCAGATGAATTTGCTTGGGAAAAGCAGGCTTTTTTTATTTTCCAAATTAGCAAGATTATGTAATATTGTACTTTATATTTGTGTGTGTATGGAGCAACTGATTGTTTCTCCAGGTCCTTAGAGATGAATTTCTTACTGATACAAATAATAGTTAAACACAGAATTTTCATGACAATTCAGTTATTGAGTTCATTTTATTCATGTTGATGAGGCTGGTGAGTTTTAATTGCGGACTGCAAATTGAACTCTCAACTTCTGAGTGAAATCAGATTAAAAAAAAAAAAACCCAAAGTGCAAANATTTTCATGACAATTCAGTTATTGAGTTCATTTTATTCATGTTGATGAGGCTGGTGAGTTTTAATTGCGGACTGCAAATTGAACTCTCAACTTCTGAGTGAAATCAGATTAAAAAAAAAACCTCAAGTGCAAGAACAACGGACAAGCAATTCTGTTACAGAAATGACATGGTGATTCATACAGATTTATGTAACAGGGTCTTCAGCAGAGAAGATGTGTTTGAATGTACAAATGAGTATTACACAGCTGACTTTTTTCTTACTGTCATTTTTTTATGCTGGAAAAAATCTTTTGGACTTTACTGTTTGGATTTCAATCCACTTTTTTTTTCATTTAACAATGACAACAGAAATTAAGGAGCTGTTAACAAATCTCAAAATTTTGTCTAATAAAATATAAAGTATAATACAACTGAAAGGCATATGAATTAGTTCTTTCCTGGGAGAAGTGACATCCTATGAATTATCAGTCAGGGCTAGAAGAGCAAGTTCCTTGATAATCATAACCACTTATGAGGAAATATGGTATTAGGCTTGTTTGTTGGCAGCAACTGTATTAATACTCAATGTGTTCTAAGCAAATTTAAATTAGAAGAGTTCAATTGCTTCAGAAAGCCACCTGAGGACTACAAAACTGGAGGGTATTTTTCCAGGTTCTTGCTCACAGTGTTTAGGGACTTTAAATGTCATTTGCAGCCATAAGCATTCAAACCTGGTCGTGGTGCATGTTACTGGGTGCTCAAGAGACCAGGACTGATGCCTGGGAGAGGCTCATTGGGGTGAATGGGCTGTTGCAACTCAGGTCTGTGGGAGATGATCTTAAGTGTATGGGAGAAGTACAGGACATTGCCGTAGGAAACACCTGTCACTTCCTGGAGGGAAGTGGAGATCAGAGAAGTGGGTGGGAAGCTGTGTTTGGGCAGAGTAGGTCTTACCCTGAGTCACACATGCTGGTCACAGACCTGGCTGAAGATATGTGCATGCTCTGCAGGAATTGTGGTGAAGGCTGAGTTGGACAGGGTAGGGACCAGAACTTGTGGGAACGTGGAAATGCAAATAAAAGAGCAATTGGTGATACTGTTCACAAAATAACTGGGGAATCAGTCCTTTCTTTACTCTGTGGCTTTCCTAGCACACCCAGAACCACTCTAGGTTTGCTGATCAATTTTTTTTCCTGTAATCATGGTACTGGATGGCAGGTGGTATCTGTGTAGCAACATCTGGATTTCAGTCATCTTCAGTCTAAACAACTTCATTTTCATATTAAACAAGTCTTCAAAAAGTGATGAAAACAATTGCTTTAGAGGCCAGAGTGACATCTTAACATTTCTAGGTGTAATTTGGTAGTAGGTTGGTTGTGTAGATGACTGATACTGCCCCCAAAAGATAAATGTAAAAAATAAATTTAAAAAAAAAACGTTGATGTGATTGTGATCTGGCCTGTGATTGGATTCTCAAGTTTTACTCTACTTACATATTTCAAAAGTGAAAGTATAAAGTGTCTGTTCATAATTATGTACTAAAATGGGCACAGTATTTTTCAGGATATTGTAATATAGAGGAGATTTGGAAAAAAACAGGAAATGCTACTTTTTAGTACATTTGCATATTCAAAGCTGCCAACAGTGTAGTTATATACCCTTCTCCACCTCTGGTTTGACCTGACTGTTCTGGTGGACATGTCAGGTTTAACAGATCTTTCTTCCTACCCCTCGTCCTCTTCCAATATCTCCATTTACAGGTTGCAACTGTTTTCTGGCATAGAAAGGGTGATCTGGAACCTGAAAAGTGGCCTTGCTATCTAATTAGCAGCTGATTAATATAAATTTCTGTACCTTTTCTGGAACTTGAGAGTCCAGCTGGTCTCCTAACACCTGTCTTCAGAAACTGTCCCACCTTTCCATGCTGATTCTTGGTTGGAGCTGCTGTCTGGCGCTGTCTGAGCCCAGCCCTGGCTCCTCAGCCCAGTCCAGCTCTCGAGGTGGGGTTGTGCTTCTGCTGTTTCCTTCCTCTTGTGCTCCTAGAAAAGATTTCCTATGCCAGGTTTGTTTTCTCCCCAGCTTGGACTTAATTGAGAGGGACAACATCGATACTTTATTATTTGGGGGGCTCTTTGAACTGTAGCTTTTCTTTCCTAGAGTGATGGAAGGTGTCCAGAGTTGCTGGGTTGTGGGAATGCCTTTTGTTAGGTTGGGAATGATAGATACAGGAACCTTAGGGATGACATTAAACAGAGCAGGGCAGAGGGTTCCCATCTCAGCTGAAGGCAGGGTTCGTTTGCAGTTTGGTTACTACAGCAGTGGAGCACAGCTTAGTTTCAAAACTTTCAGAGATTTCAAGCCTTTCAGAGATTTTTGGTGAGTGCAAAATTATTTCTCAAGAGTGTTCTCAAAAACCTGTAAGTTACACTTGTTAAAATTAAAGGATAAACCCTGAGCACGTGACAAAGCCAAAGGCCACGGGTTAGAGCAGGCTCGAGCTAACCAGCCACCTGCCTGCACAGAGCCAGGGATTGCTGAACTTCCCCCAAATTCCTTATTGTCCGCTGAGAAATTGGCTGGGGACTCACGTATGGGTCAGAGCTAAGTAACAGCAGTGATGGGGAGAGGTGCTCAGCTGGAGCTACTGACCTGCACAGAGTACAGAGCTGCAGAAGAGGGGTCCTGAAGGGTGGCTCCAGGGGCCACATGTGGGGTACTGAGCTGTTTCCTGGGATCAGGGAGATTCTTGTTGTTTCCCATCTAAGTAGATATGGTTTGCTTTCACTCCTGGGAGTCTGCTGAAGGTATGCGGTACAGAGTTGATCCAATTCTATTTTAATATTTGTTCTTTCTCTTTATAAGGGAAAAATCTTACATTTGTTTGGTTTACAATTAGTTCCTCCAAAAAAGATTCATTTCAAAGTGAGGTGTACATGACTCTTGTTTTGACAGCAATGCAAAGTGAAGTTATTTGTGAATCAGTGTATTGGTGAAGGATGGCCCAGAGAGAAATAAATCTGTGTTTCAGGAAACTTAATCCTTCCAGGGCTGGTGGCTGCTCTACGACTTACTTCTTGCATCCAGACTTTCACTTAACTGTGTGATGTTTAGGTAACTTTATTAAACCATGGCTCAAACTGTACATCATTTTAGTACCCCTTTTAATGATTAATTATGTGAGTCTGCTTTGTAAAACTTGAAGTTTTCTTTTTTTTCTTTTTTTGAAGACTCTATATATCGGTGTTTGGGTAAAGCAAATGAGTATTAGTGCAGAAGATTATCTAATCAGGCTAAAACCTTTCACATTTTTAATTAAAGTTCTGACACTGAAGTAATAATTAAAATTTCAGCACTTAATAGATTCCTTTTAGTAAGATGTGACTAGAGTTTCCCAGATATGGCTTTTGGGAAAGCAACCATGGGTTGCTTGAGGGCAGTCAGCACTTGGGGCAGGGCTGCTCAGGTTTGGTGGGCCTTGGTGAAGGTTATTTTTAAAGTCTTTGTAATGAGCAGAATTGTTCATTTGTTATTGGAAGGGAAAGTGAGCAAGTTGTTAGTTTGGTCCCAGAATTTTTAAAAAGGTGCTAAAACTTCACACTCCATTTGTAAGTACTAAGTTTGCAGTGGCAGGATTCTGCTTGTAATGTGAAGGTGAACACTGCAGTGTTCAGAGAAATCCTAGTTCAAAGTATCATCTTACTGTCAAGTTAGTCTGCTCTCAGCTATAGAGTCTTTCTGCTCATAACCTTGCTGTTGGAAGTCAGCCTCTGGAAAATACTCTTATTTTAAGCTCTGCAGAAGAACTTTGGGAGCTCAGTAAATCATGTAAATTGCCTTGCTGTTCTTGCTGATTCCCCTTCCCAAGTGCATTGTCAAGTATGTCAGAAACTGTAAACTACAGCTGTGCTCAAAGGGTTATGAGGATCAATATCGAAAATTCCGGCTATCTGCTTTGTCCTTTCTTGTCTTAACATGGAGTGTAGGGTTTACCTTTCTGTGCTTTGACAGCTGTGCAGTGTTAGTTGTAAAGATTTTTTTTTAAATTTTGTTTTATTTTTTTATTATTATTATTTTTGGTGGGTGAGAGGGGAGGTTTGGGGTATCTTCAGCATGGCATTTTTTCAAACATTTTTCATGTGCTTAGGTGCATCCAAGCAGAAGTCAAGTTCCCTGCAGGTAGCAGATAAGGACCTACTGCCACCTTTTCACCCATACCAGCCTTTGGAATGCATAGTAGAAGAGACTGAAGGCAAGCTGAATGAACTTGGACAGAGAATTAGTGCTATTGAAAAAGCACAACTTAAATCATTGGAATTAATTCAAGGTGAACCTTTAAATAAAGATAAGATTGAAGAACTTAAAAAGAACAGAGAAGAACAAGTACAGAAGAAGAAGAAAATATTGAAGGAGCTGCAGAAGGTGGAAAGGCAGTTGCAGATGAAAACCCAACAGCAGTTTACCAAAGAATATTTGGAGACCAAAGGTCAGACAGACACACCACCTGCCCTGCAGCAGCAGTGCTCACTGACAGGGGTCTTCCCAGAAGTGGAAGCTGATAAGGGTCTGCCAGAGGATAACTTTTCAGGGTTACCTCAGGTTGACACAATCTTGTCTAAAGATGATGAGCAACACCAGTCTCCACCACCTGCTGAACAAATAGAGTTTGTCCCTATCCAGCCTTTGCCAGCACCGCAATGTAATTTTTCTGGTAACTTAGGTTATAATGGGACAGAGTCTCTTGAACTTCAGAAAGCATTAGGGAATCAGCAGAATGTAGGACAGCAGCAGCAAATTGCTGGGCAGGGGCTCTTAGTTCAAGAACCAGACGGATTAATGGTTGCCACTCCAGCACAGACGCTTACCGACACTCTTGATGACCTAATAGCAGGTGGGTTAAGAAATATACCTATTTTTGCATTAATTTGTGTGCTCAGTTTCCCTCTCTCTCCTTCCCTCCAAATACGTCTTGGGGTTTTCCAGTTTGGGAATACTTGCTTAAGAATAAAGTTCCTGATTAGTGCTATTAATCCTAACAGTGACTTCCAATTCTAACATGATACTTTTAAATATCTTTTTTTCCAAAGTGCAAAACTTCCTGTACTGGACACCTATTTTAGCCCCTTTGGCCTCATCTGTTTCTGTGCTTCTTTAAAAAGCCTCATCATGAGTAATTAGTAGTGCCCATTAGGAAACCCAAAAGCGTGACAGATTTATATCTTCTGTAGAATTTTCTGTGCAGGCTTATCAGTGACTTTCTTCAATGTGGTAGCCATCTCTAGAAAAAGCCAAATTGTTGTCACTTTTATGGACAAGCATGTCCCTCTCCTTGCTGCTGGAGCTTAAGCACAGCCTGGAATCCGCGCACAACCGCTCCGTTCTGTGACGGCTCGTGTTTGCAGAATCCCTGCTAAACCCCAAGTGTTGTACGGGAGCATCTGCTCGTTAGATGTTCCACATGGCAAAAACGTGTCCTGTTAGCCGGATGGAAAGCAAAAACACCAGCATCCTTCCACGTGTTGGTACGGTGTGAAGAGGAATGGGAATGCCCACACATCAGGTTGTGTGAGTCCCCTTGTGCAAAAACAGGGATCACTTTGGGTGACTTCATTTCGTGGACTTGACTAGGATTGAGGTTTGCTGCTGGAGGTATGTAGGATATAGCCAGTGTTGTTTGGTCTGTAGTTTTTTTTTATTCAGTGTTTTTCAACTTTTCTTTGTACCTTGTGCCTGTCCCCCTGCCCATTATTTTCCTGTCTGTCTCCCCTGCCCCTCCCGTTGCTGCCATGTCCTCTGAAGTTCATGTCAAGGCTGTAGAAGTGTGCAGTGAGATCTTTGGCCAGCCATTCTTGGGAGCCTTTGGAATGGTAATTGCATCAAGCTCATGCAAGTCAAAACTACTTGTGACTTTGCAACCTCCCATGGAACCCAGAGCTGGTGGAGTAGTGGGGTGGTTGTATCAGCTCCCGTCCTCTCCTCGGTGTAATTCCAGTTGTTTTATAGAGCATCGATCTTAGTTCCCCCTGTTCTGGCATGGCAAGCCTCCCTCCCTGCTCTGTGGTGCTCTTCAGAATACTCAGCCAACATTAAAACATTCTCAATTTTTATTACTCAGAATTTTAGTACTGGAGTGTGTAAGGAGGGAAATTTGAATGGGTAATGCAAAACATAATCAACAAGGGATTAATCTTTGGAGTAGTTGCTGTTGCTGAGAGTTGAACGTGTCTGGCACAAGGCCATGGAGTCTGTACCCTCTTGTGGTCAGCAGCTCGTTCTACAGCCACAAACTCAGTGTCCCCACTGTGAAAAGTGCTGCAATCCAGCTGAGTGTGACAACTGTGCTGTGGGAAAAAAAGATTGCAAGCAACTGGAAAAACTATCTTAAAAATAATTTTTAAAGTTGAATAGACACTGGTTTGTTTTCTGAAAACAGCTACTGGTTTTGCTAAGTAATTAAAGACATTTTTTGCTAAGACATGAGATATACTTATTTAAAAATTGCTACAAATAGCACCTTCTTCTGCATTAGAAACTACATTTACAGAAATGCAACTTGAGGAGACTTTAGCTGTTGAGTTCCAGAGGCTTCTGCAAAAATGTGTTGATGTTGCTTTATTGAAATATATTTTCTTCTGAAATTCATAAGCTTCTTTCACTTCCCTCCCCTCCAGAAAAAATTGTCAGAAGATATTTTTCTCACTTTGTAAATCCAGACTGTGTAAAAGTGACCCCCATGTAAATTACAATCCTACTATAGCTCAGATTTATACCCATGTAAAAACAAACTGTGAATTTATCTACTCGTACTCAGAACTCTTTGATCCATATCTAAAATGCACTTTTTCCACAAACTTGCCCATTAGTCCTTAATTTTATAAAGAAATTTTGAGCAATAAAAACTGTTACAAGATCTGATTTTTACATGCCTACTGCAGATGCCAGGTAAAATGGTTCAGGGGCTTGTGCCTGGGTAGCCTGGCTCTTACGGAGCTTGTGTCCTGCACTCGGGGTGTCATTGAGGGGGTCCCCTTGATCCCACTGCTGGAGCTGCAGTGATGGTAGTGAGTGACTCTGGGTTTAGAAGAGGTATTAACTTTTTTATTCCTGCTGAGTATTTCAGTTTGGGTGGGGACTGCTTCAGAAGAACAGAAGTTATTTTTCCCTCTGCCCTGAAATACCTTTTACTGTTGCTCTTACCAGTGGTGATGCCCAGAGGAGGCCACGGAGATGCTCCAAGGGCTGGAGCCCCTCTGCTCTGGAGTCAGGCTGGGAGATGGGGGTGTTCACCTGGAGAAGAGAAGGCTCAGGGGAGACCTCAGAGCCCCTGCCAGTGCCTAAAAGGGCTCCAAGAGAGGGACTTTGGACAAGGGCCTGGAGGGAGAGGACAAGAGCGAATGGATTCCCACTGCCAGAGGGCAGGGTTGGATGGGATATTGGGAAGAAGTTCCTCCCTGTGAGGATGATGAGGCCCTGAGGTTGCCCAGAGCAGCTGTGGCTGCCCCTGGATCTCTGGAAGTGTCCATGGCCAGTTGGACGGGGCTTGGAGCAACCTGGGATGGTGGAAGATGTCCCTGCCCATGGCCAGGGGTGGAATGAGATGAGCTTTAAGGTTCTTTCCAACCCAAACCATGCTGGGATTCTATGACATAGGAGGCAAATTTTTCCGAGCCTCAGCTGGGACCAGTTGTAAGGAAGAACTTCAATTTCTATGAAGCTACAAATTTGTATTTTGCTGACCAACTTAACAGTGACAACATACACAAATGGAGTATTTATCTTCTGTTCTGCTGGCAGGATGCCTCCGCTGTGGGGTGTTCAGGTGGTGGATGTCAAGGTGCAAAGTGTCAGTGAGGCATGACACACGTCCCCTCTTCCATAAAGCTACACAGAAGTAACTGAGTACCTTTTGGAAAGTCAGCTAAAACCTAAAAATGAAGCTGCTCTTTCCACTCCAGAATGTTTTTGTTGTAATGGAGTTTTATTTAGACACGCTGATGCAAAAATCTTGCACCTAATAGTACATTAAAGGTGTGACTTAGTCAAAATTTTAACCAGGTTCACAAAAGAGACAGAGACATGGTGCAGTTTAGAGTGGGAAAGCAATAAATCAATTTGGAACACAGCTATCATTTTCATTACTCAGTATCTCTCTTGTCTTGCATATTTGGAGTTTCATTTCAGTTCACCTTCTGCATTTACCATAGTAAATTTCTTAGTTGTAGTATCTGAATTTAGGCTTTTTTCTGGTTTAGGGTATTAAAGATGAGGAACTTACTTTTCTGTGTTGCTGGGGTTTGTCTCTAGTTGGAATATTTTTATTTCTCTTTGTTTTGCTCAGCTGGTATTTTTAGTCAAGAGACTGTGTGTGCTTTTCTGTCCCACTCTCGTCCTGTGAGCTGATGTTTCCAAACTGAAATTTCAGGTGTGTTCTGAGAAAATTTGTTGTTTGGTTCTGACATTCTGGTTGTAGTCAGTGATACAGAATTATGGTATTTTAAGGTAAGGATTTGGAAGGTGACATCTGAGTTACTGTGGTGAGGATTGGTGTTTGGAGTCAGACTGGTTGCCAGGACAATGTGGAGTGAGGAACGGTGACCGATGAAAGGAGCCTCAGTTACCAACGTGCAAAAGCCTCTGCAGTAGCAGGTTACTGAGAAGCTGCCTGCAAAGGCTGAAAGGCTGCTCAGGCTTGAAAAAGGATGATTCTCTCTGTCCTGAAAATCCCAGTTCCTTTGAGGAAAGGGGAACTGAAATCTAAGTCCAGTATTCCTGAATGCCAATGCTCGTGTCATGACAGCGGCTAGGTAGCCACAGTTTGAGCCACAGCTGAAATCTCATCCCAAGCTGCTTGCTCCAGGTACTGTCAATGCTCCAGAGTTGTACTTGGATAAAATACCAAGTTCTTGCTTTCTTTTGTTTTGTTCATGTTTCCTTTGATATTTTTTCATAACTTTGAAAATAGTCATCCATGTCTTTAAAGACCAGCATTCAGCTTCCAACTCGTACAAAGACAGACCCTTTGGAACACTGCTAACCCTTCGCAGAATGAGGGAAACCTGGAGTTTGTCATGTGTAGGATAATTTTTTTCTAAAAGCAAGTCGTTTGAATATTGAAGTCTACGGACACATCTAAAACCTCTGTCACAAAATTAGTATTTCCCTGGAGTCAAGGGCAAGCAGTGTCAGTGCTGCTTTCACTGCTAAGCTGTGGTACCACAGATGTTCCGTGTTAATGCCATGTTGGAACCATTGCTGCAAGGTCATTTTCCAGTTGAAAATCTCTATTTTGCTGTGTAACTTGAGCTGAGATAAATCAGCCCCATGAAATGGAGGCAGAAGATCTCAGGCTTTTTTTGCTCCACAGAGCACGAATTACACTGCTGCTCTCTGGGCCCAGCTTGCCAGCCACACTGAGGAAGTAAAAAATAGCATTTAGAAAAATCCTGCCGTTTTGTAAACTCAGCAGTTATAGAGGGGGTGATTAATTGGTGGGTGTTGTAGGAATATTTGTTAGATTTTATTTTAAACCAGATTTTAGGGTATCAGGGCACGGTTTATGTTCATTTCTACTGCCTTTGGTGTTCTCTGTCATGTTTAACGTTATTACTGTGCACATGAAGTGCTTAGTGCACGCTCGTATGTTTCAAACACGTGATGAAAATCTAAAGTATGTGAGAAATACTTTGATATTTTCAGTCATGGTTGTGAAATACAGAGAATTTGTGGATCCCGTGGCAGCAATACTGATTATATTACTTTAAGACCCTTAAGCTGGCTCCAGTGGAGTCCCTCTGCACACCCTGCTCTGCATGCACAGCCCATGCATGTGGTTTCACGTGTTTCCATAGCTGCAAGATCGGAGGAAATTGAGCCAGTGTCTTCCATGAGGAAGGACCAGCTTGATTTAACATAAGTCCTTGACAGGGTGATACGGTGTCTATATTTTGGAAGGAGTAATCTGTAGAAATCCAATTATCTTGCACTTCAGTGCATTAAGCGAGAAAACAATCGTATTGCATTAATTAATGCTCATTTGCTGCTATAAGTGATAATCCATAGTGAGCGGATGAAGGTGGGAGCTTTTGTATTTGAAGCTTTTAATACAAATCTGGTTTGCTCATGAAGGCTGTAACAGGAATTCAGATCTGGTACTTCATTGCTTAAATGTGGTGACCAAATGTTAATGCTGGTTTTGCGTATGCACCAAGGAGAATGCTTTGCTTAAAAATACAACTGAAAATGGAACCTCCCCAAATTTCAGTGAACCCCCTTGCCATGTTTCCAGAACCCAGTGACCCATCTTCCCATGCTTCAGTCTGTGTTTACTTTGTCAGGCACTGGCAGCTTTATAGGCTGAGTTAGTGGTATTAATGATCCTGTTGGGGCTTTTTCTATGACTTTTCCATCTACACCATTTTCCTGTGAGCAATTGCTGATGTGTTAATCTGTCAATGGAATGAGGAAGGTTGAGCTGGGAAAGGTTTGCAAAATTTTTTCTCTAAGTCATACACAGGTTTGAATTCATCCTTCCTCTTCCCTTAACACTTGGACAAAAGCAAAATGCTGTTACTTATTTCTTACCTGTAGCTGCTCGTGTTTTCCTTCAGTTGCTTCTTCCAGGAATACTGCTAAATACTGCGTGTTTTGGAATAACTAAAGCTCACTGCGTGTTCCAGCTGATGAGGCTGCACAATAGAAGCATTTGGCAATCCAGTAGTGACAATACTTGTCAAATCCAGCTGCTCTATCAGCAGGGATTACTGAAGCTAAAGCACACACAGAGCTGGTGCGTAGGTGTGTTAGACCTTCCTGGCAGGTAATCCCAGCTGATTACAGGGATCCAGGCTCCATTTGGACTCTCATCAGGTTACAGAGGCAGGCAGGAGTCCTGGCCCTGCAGTGGATATGTCCAGGGAGATTTCTCTGCTTGTTGATTTAAAACTAACATCCTAGGTGGAAAAAAATCCGATTCTTAATTATTAATTTTTTTAATTGATATTTTTTAAAAAAAAGCAGATAAAGTTGCGTACCTTGTGTCCCTGTGCAATGCTGGATCTTCAGGATGACATCTTTTACAGGCTGTGCATCAAGCAGAATAAATTTTAGGGAGCACAGAGTTTTCAGCTTTCTTATTTTTGTTGACTGCCCCCTCCTGTCTGCTTCCCTTCCACTTTCCTGGGTTGGTTTAACTCTGAGACATGATTATTAATAGTGTGAGTTGCTGTCAGTCATCTTGCTCTGAAAACTTTCTCTGGAGGCTAAGTGTGCACTAACCTTTATGTGAAAAATTTTGGGATTCCAGAATAAGACTACATTTTTGAACATTAGGTTTGTGTGTTAGTGATAAATGATCTGCCTGCTTAAGCTGAGCATATGATTGAACTCTTTTTAACAGTGAAGGTTACAATTAGAAAAGGGTAACTAATCACCTTCATAATTCACACTTGTAATGCATACAGACTAATTCATAAAACTGTTTTCTAACTTACCAGTTTGGAGACGATGCTTACACTGTTTAACTGCTGGAAAGCTGCTTTTTGTTTTTAGGAACATTCAATTTGTTTCCCCCGTTACTGTTTTGATATTAGACCATTGCAGTTTTATGGGACTTAATGTTTTTCATATAGAATGTAACATTCATGAGAGTGGATTAATAACCTAGTGTTTGTTTTCAGCTGTGAATAGCAGAGTGCCCAGCAGCTCCACCAGCTCCTCGCACACTACCGAGTCCCCGACGCCCGAGCCCTGCCCGCAGGCAGCGAGCAATGTGCCCTCGCAGTCCGTGCTCCCCATGTATCCATCAGTGGACATCGATGCACATGTGAGTAATCGAGGTTAGCTTTGAGTGGATCTGCTTGCTGATAAGTTGTGAAAGGAAAAAAAAAATCTAGTACTGTTGTAGAAATACTAAAGTTCTCTTTAATTTTAATTTCTGAATATCTGCTTCTTTTTCTTTCCTATCCGTGAAGACTGAAAGTAATCACGACACTGCGCTGACCCTCGCGTGTGCGGGAGGGCACGAGGAACTTGTGTCTGTGCTGATCGCACGTGGTGCCAATATTGAACACAGAGACAAGAAGGGTAAGTGAAAGCCATAACACAGTTTGACCGTGAACTACAGCTTGAAACCGTGAATTTCAAAATGGGAACTTCGTTCTTGCACTTCATGTAGTAGTATTGATCATACAAAGCCAGTGAGCTTCTGTCTGCACCTGAGTGGGATCGTAAGCAGATCTGTGAAACATGAGGCACTTCTGTCCTTATGACTTGCCCTCTACAAATGACCTCGGCAAGCTGGATAGAGGAGCTGATGGGAGCAGCCATCCAATCTTGGCTGACAGAGCTGAAGGGTGGCAGTTGTCACATTGGGTATCGTGGTTCTCAGGAACAGAGTTCAGCAAAATCTCACATCTTTTCGAGCTGAGAGAACCAAACCACCACACCACATGCTGGAGCTCATACTGACCGCTGGCAATCAGCAGCACACACAGGGCAGATGTGGTCACTGGTTGGACCTTTATTAAACAGTAATTAAGCAGAAAGCCATGACTTCTCCAAGGAGAGGACTTGGTCGGAACTTAATCCAAACTGATCGCTTCAAGCACTGTTTAGATTTCTTTTGAAGAGCCTTTGGCTGGAATCAGAGCCTCTATGTGACAGGGTCAGAAGAGAATTGGGAAAGGCTCTTTTTTCTTTTGAAGAGCCTTTGGCTGGAATCAGAGCCTCGATGTGACAGGGTCAGAAGAGAGTTGGGAAGGCTCTGGAAACCCCCAGTCTGAGGGAGAGACGTGATCAATAGAAGTCATTGTGAATTAACCCGTTTGTGCATTTCTGCTCCTTAATAATACTTTTGAGATACTCAAGGTTGCTTTTTAATGCAATCTCGTGTTATTAGGTTTTACGCCTTTGATTCTGGCTGCAACTGCTGGACATGTTGGTGTTGTGGAAATTCTTCTGGACAAAGGTGGGGATATAGAAGCACAGTCCGAGCGCACAAAGGATACTCCGCTTTCCTTGGCATGCTCCGGTGGACGCCAGGAGGTACAGATGTGTCCTCAAAGGGCTTGAGTTGTTACTTGCAGATAGGTTTTTTTTGTACAGTGTAGGGTTTCTTCTGTTGATGGTACATCTTACTTTTTTTCTGGAAGGTTTTTCACCTGTTTAAGTGTAGCTAATCTAAGGCTTTTTCCCCTTCCGAGGAAGAAGAAATGTAAGACTTTTTTCTTCTCTCCCTTGCCTATCCCAGTTTTGTTAGTTAGTGGTAATGGTCACTTGTGATAACTTGTGGTCTTTCTTCAGTCAGTGTACCCTCGCAGGGTAAGCACCTCTGTGAGGGAGGCAGATATTTATTAAGTAACTTTATTCACTGAGCACTTCCCTTATCCATCTTCCCTGTTCTCAAACCTAAAACAGCCAGGGCAGGCACACAAGGACAGAAACTGGGATTTTGTGTGGTCAGTACACGGCTTTAGTGATAATACACAGGGCTGATAAGCATAGATGCAATGCAGGACACGTTGTACCAGTCTTTTAAGGATGTTTGAGAGTTCTGTCAGATTTGTGTGTGTGTGTTGTTGTCCAAATAGGATATGTTAAATCCTTCCTATTTCAGTCATGCGCATAGTACCTTAAAAGATGGCGTGGAGATGGCCAAGAGCTCTGGAGTAGATTAATATCAGAATTTAAATAGTTGGCCAAAATTGGAGAGTTTCCACTTCACTTTTCAATTGCAGATCTTTAACAGTAAAAGTGCTTCTCATAAAAAAAGGCAGGATCAGCATGGCCTGTAGTAGTAGCATTATGTATTGAACAACTGAAGTCTTCTGTTCTTCCTCTTTATTTTTTTTCTTTATGCCAGAATCTACCTCTTACATTTCTGGCTTAGCAAGACAGCCTTTTTTCCGGCTTGTTTGGAAATCACCTAGCTTATGTTAGTAGTAAAATGAGGCCCACTGAAGTACAGTACATCACCAAAATGTTTTAATTTTCTCCCATTTTATTTCTCTTAAGCTGTTCTGATAGGGGAGTCCTTCCTCATCCTGGTTCCATTAACATCAGTTGCTCTGATTTTTACCACATGTTTTTTTGGAAAGTTCATGTAATACAGATGGTCAAACTTGGCTCAAGTGTCATTTGAATTCAAGTTGTCAGATGAGTTTTTCTGAAAGAGATGCTCAAACATTGTGGGACATTATGGGAATGGGGTAGATCTCTTGTTTGCAAACTTAAGATTCCCAGGAAGAGCTTCACTTTAAGGCCTTGCAGTTTTATTTAGGTAAAATAATCTTTCTGGTGGACAAGTGCTCAGCTGCTGTGATCATGGGCTGTGGGGGCTGTACAGAGATAGGGAAAAGTCAAGCAAAAGAGGGTGGAGGTTTTCCTATGGAATCTTGTCTGTTGACAAGGGAAACTGGTAGCACATTGGAAAGTTTGTGATAACATCCTTTCACTCTCTGGATAATAGCAAAGGCCACAGTATATCTGTTAATACATGTCCTGTCTTTTCAGGTTGTTGATTTGCTGTTGGCCCGGGGAGCAAATAAAGAGCACAGGAATGTGTCTGATTACACGCCGTTAAGCCTTGCTGCTTCTGGTGGCTATGTTAACATCATCAAGATTCTTCTCAATGCTGGGGCAGAAATTAATTCCAGGTAATGTACCACGTGACCATGAGCTGCAGTGTGGCACAGGCATTCCCTGTTGGCTCCATCCTGAGGCACAGGTTGGAATCTCAGGTGCTTTCAGACCTCCTTACAACAGTCTTTCTACACTGATGACATCTTCTATGTTCATGTTATCTTAGTGCTTCTAAATTGCCTTTAACTATCACAAACTTTATCTGACTTATACCTAAGTTTTAAAGGATTATAGTTTGCAAACCTATTCTTTCCCTTTTCCACCATTCTCAGGTCTGGAAGTCAAACTATTTCCAATAGAACCATGTCAAGGAAGCAGCCAAAGTGCTCAGGGCAGCTCTCTGTTTGAAGATGTCTTTTTCAGGCAGAGGAACAAATTTACACAGCAGTGTCTCTTAGGCCTGCTCTCTATTCATTTTAAGGAAACTTACATATATTCTAACACTAGATAGAGCAAGAGGACTCTTAACTAGGGAAAGTTCAAGCTGCAGCTGTACTAGAAGCATGTTTTTCTTTGAAAAAATCAGATGTAGCCTCAATTTTAGTATATGAAGCTTAAGGCTTATGTCTGCTTCGGCCATCAGAATGTCTGACAGCTGAAATGTATTTTCCTTGTTTATAAATTGCAATTGTCTATTGCATATAGTTCCTCTGGTGGTTTCTCCTAATCAGTTAAAAATGCTACTATTTTAGGTCACTGCCTATATTTTGTGTAGGTTATATGTTCCTTTCTGACTTGCAACAAAACATGTTGTTGATCTTGGATACACTTCTACTTCCCAGAGCTTTTCTTTGGCTGTGGGCACTGCAGTTTGTTTCTTTCCCTTAGGACTGGCAGTAAGCTGGGGATTTCTCCTCTGATGTTGGCTGCTATGAATGGCCACGTCCCTGCCGTGAAGCTGCTGCTTGATATGGGCTCTGACATTAATGCCCAAATCGAGACCAACCGCAACACAGCCCTGACCCTGGCCTGCTTCCAGGGCCGGGCAGAGGTGGTCAGTCTGCTTTTGGACAGGAAGGCCAATGTCGAGCACAGGGCAAAGGTAAGTGGGGGACTTGCCTTTCCTTATGACTTATTGCCTCTGAGTCATCAAGTTTCTTCAAATTTTCCTGTAACTTTGAGCCTCTCTGGGCTCAGAGGAGTTATTACATCAGAGCACTTAAATGTTCTGAAATAAGTTTGGTGTCTTTTAAAAAATAAAAAAGCATCAGTGATGATGAATTTTTTGCATTAGGGAAAAGCTGACTGGTCCTTCTGGGTTTATAATGAAACTTAGATTGACTCTTGTCTAGACTTTTTCAGGTTTAAACTTGACGTGATACTCAGTAACAGAGCAGATACAGATATTTTTACATGCAAGTGAAGTCTAGGCAGGAAGAGAATAGTGTTGCTTGTGATTCTCATATAGAACAGACGTCTTGTCTACAACAGAAGTAGTGCAGTCAAACTTTGTAAAGCTTTTACGTTGCTGTAGAACCCGTGGCTTCAGTACTGTGACCTTCTGTGCCTCTGAAATGCTCCACAGGTCCCATCCTTTGGTGCTCTGGGACAGCTTTGTGTCTCCTGCCATAAAGCAAGCTTAAAGCTTGTGTAGACAGCCAGACTGATTTCCCCAGCACAAAGGAATTTTTGGTAACTCCTAAGGCTGCTGAAATAATTGCTGTGTCTGTCTACCCCGCCTGCTTCTGGAATGACTGTGGCTGGAGAAAAGGGGATATGGATAAAAGCCAGCTCTCAAATGGTCAGTTGGGCATGTTAGCAGCTGGTGTAAGTTTTTTTAACAGTCTGACCTGGCAACTAAGTTGGGCCCAGATCAGTCTCAGTGCCAAGGGAGGCTAGAGAAAAGCTATAAAGCCAGTTTCTGAGTATTTTTGTAGAAACACTTGTGTCTTCATTTGAATCTGTTCTAACCTCTGTTGTAGAGATCTTGTTATAAACTTTGCATTCGCTGTTGAGACAGGTCTCTGGTGGTTCTTAGTCAACAGTTTGCTTGGGTTTGTATAAATCAAAGCCCAAGAGTGTTTGGGTTTTGGGTTGGTTTTGTTTGGTTGGTTTGTGTTGGGTGTTTTGTTTTGTTGTTGGGGTTTTTTTTGGTTGGGTTTTTGGGTTTTTTTTTGAGGAAGAGACTGCTTGAAGTTAGGCTCCTAAACTGAATATAAGCAGCTAAATAAAAATCTGATTTCCCTTTGTAGGAATCATTTATGTCTTATTTGAAGTATATTGTACAGATTTCACAGAGTAACTCGTTCTCTTTGCACAGACTGGTCTCACACCTCTGATGGAAGCAGCTTCAGGAGGCTATGCAGAGGTTGGAAGGGTTCTCCTTGATAAAGGAGCAGATGTGAACGCCCCACCTGTGCCTTCCTCAAGAGATACGGCTTTAACAATTGCAGCAGATAAGGGTCACTACAAGTTCTGCGAGCTCCTCATTAATCGGTAAATCATTTCTTCTCATTAAGTCCTAAAGGCCAGAGTGGGTGGGGCTCTGAGCAACCTGATCTCATGAGTGGCATCCCTGTCCGTGGCAAGGGATTTGGAACGAGATGAGCTTTCAGGTCCCTTCCAACCCAAAGCATCTATGACTAATGATTAGTGGCACATTTGTTCTGTATCTGTATTCCTCTGTGGCAAGGGTGCTCTTGTTTATGTTACCTCGTGCACCTGAGAGCAAAGGGAATGGGAAGCTTTGGAAGTAGGATGTTAAATCTGTTCCCTGCTCTTCAGTGTTATCCTGGAATATCTCGCTATTGCAGTGTTAATTAAGCAAAGCAGGCAGCTGGGACCAGAGGCAGGCAGACAGTGTCTGGCTTGGACAACTTGTTTGTGCATGAATCCAGCAGCTCCCACATGAGTGCTTCCTCACTGTCACTTGGGGGGCAAAGCCTGGAAGTAGCTCTTGAGCTTTTCAAGCATAACCCAGCGTGCTGCTAAAATCTCAAGGAGCTGCTTTGTCCTGTGGGTAGTCACCACACTGATAATTTAAAGGTTGCTGGTTGCATATCTCTGGTGCAGTAGGTGACATGAAATGAATGTTCATTTCTGTCAAGGAGGTTTAAATAATCCCCATGTCATTCCCTGCACATGAAACAGCAAATTTCAGGGACAGAATTTCTCATACCTTGCCACTGTATTTCAGTTATTAAAGTTCTATATCCAGTTTTGTGGTCTTGCTCTCTGACTTCCACCTTTACTCATCCCATTTCACTCGGTTTGTGTTTTTAGAGGGGCACACATCGACGTTCGGAACAAGAAAGGAAACACCCCGCTGTGGCTGGCAGCTAACGGTGGGCACTACGACGTGGTCCAGCTGCTTGTGCAAGCAGGAGCAGACGTGGATGCTGCAGATAATCGGAAAATTACCCCTCTTATGTCAGCTTTTCGTAAGGTAGGGAGACCACTGTTTTCAAAACAGTGCCTCTCGTTTGGTCTTGAATCTGAATGCTTGGTTTTGGAAGAATCAAATACGACACGGCAAAATTACTACTTGGATAAAATATCTGCTTCAAAGTCATTATTGCTGTACTTCACACAGATCCAGTTTTTGAGACTTGAAAAACTTTGTTCCATAAATGATGTTAGCTTTATAATTTCCAGTTGTACACTGTGCAAAAACTTTGACTGTTTGAGATTTCCATATTTCTGCAGACTGTACTGTTCATTTCAGTCCTGCTTTTGAGATGAACACAATACCAGTCTGCAATAAGCTGTCCTGATTCCTTTCTGCTTCTCTTGTTCTGTTCCTAATCTGTCGTGATGGGACACTGTGTAGTCGGCTCTTTTGTCACCCACTGCCTTTTCTTCTTGGCAGGAAGAACATTGCTTTGTGGTGGTTCCATCAGTTGTGGTGTTGGATGCAAGGAGCATAGCTGTGGCAGAGGAATTTATTAACTGTAGCTGCTTTGCCTTTAACAAAATGGCAAATAAGCGTGCAGCTTTTTTGACAAACAACAATGCTGAGCTTGCCCCTGCTTTCACACTGCCTGGCTTTCACATAACTTCAGAAGCAGCAGTTGGGTGCTTTGTGTGGTTGCGCAGTGGCAGCAGAGGAATGTGCTTGCCAGGATAACATTCAGGTGGCTCAGTTCCCTGAGCTGACTTAGCTTGTAATTGAACAGTCTAAGTCAGCTCCATGGGGTGAGTGGCAAGAGAGTGGATTGGGTGACAGATGGTGTCTAAAGAGGGTTGTCTCGTGTCATGGCTGTTACTAAAACCATGAAGATCTGCCTCTTGTCCTTGTATTTTAAAATAAAAAATAACTTGTGGAAGAGCTTGTCTTTGCTGCCTTGAAGCAGAGCAG
Organism: Struthidea cinerea; assembly: GCA_013397865.1. Taxonomy (NCBI): domain Eukaryota; kingdom Metazoa; phylum Chordata; class Aves; order Passeriformes; family Corcoracidae; genus Struthidea; species Struthidea cinerea. The sequence goes on from VZTI01001513.1 coordinate 594,719, forward strand.
TGGCTATGCCGTCAGCACTGAGCAAGCCAAACAGCAGCTTACCAGAAATGTTCCTGCTTAGTTTCAGTCTTTTGCATTGAGCTAAGAGGTATCAAACTTGTATTTTGATGATGAATGTTGACAACTGTATACAAAAGATGAGAATTTCCTTTGCTGTTCTAGGGGCATGTGAAAGTAGTTCAGTTCCTGGTAAAAGAAGTTAACCAGTTTCCTTCAGACATTGAGTGCATGCGCTACATAGCGACCATCACGGACAAGGTGAGTTGGACCTGAGGAGAAGACCCTGGCCTGAATTTCCAGCAAAAATATCAACGGGAAGTTCTTGAGTATTCAAAAACTGAACGTACATGTTTGCTCACATACGTCTGATTTGGAGATCTGTGCATGTCTCCTTTTTCGTGCAGCACTTAAAAAGTAAATCAGCATTTAGATAGTATTCTGTGGAATAGTTTGTATGTTTATGGATACAGAGGAGCTAATCTCATGTATGTAGAGCAAGCCTCACTCCTCAATTGTTGTTTATTACAGTGGTAGTAAGACATGTTTGCATTTCAGGACCTGTTGAAAAAGTGTCACCAGTGTGTGGAGACAATTGTGAAAGCTAAAGACCAGCAGGCTGCAGAAGCCAATAAAAATGCAACTATACTGCTGAAGGAACTAGACCTGGAAAAGGTGAGTAGAGCATTGCTGTCGTGCAGCAGTGTTTGACCTGTGTGTGAATCTCTAGGCTGAATTTCCTTTGGTGTTTCTTGGAGCAGTCGGTCTTCATGCTCTTACTGTATCTGTGTTCCTTCCCCTAATCTATCTTACAAGTGAGGCACATACTGAGGGTGGCAAATTAGAACTGACTCCTGCTTCAGCCACTCCATTGTCCTTTCTAGGAAAGCTTGGGCAGTAGTTCTCTGGGATCACCTCATCACAGAGGACGTGTGAGTAAGGGAGGTCTCCAGTCTCATGGTGTGGTACATGGTGTGTTTCCATGTGTGTAAATCATAGTCCATAAGTGTTTTATGGACTTCAGCTCAGGGGAGTTGAGCAGACAGTGGAGAAAATCCCCTTCTCCCTTTGCTGAGAATACTGTAAATTGTTCTGGAGTAACACACTCTTGAGTGGGTTCTCTTAAAGGAGGTTCTTACCGTTTTTGACAAGTTCCACATTAGTTTATTAAATTTTCCAGGTTGTGAACTTGTTAAACACACATCAGCTGCTGTGCACAAACAATGCAGCAGATTACTGATTCCATATATTTTTTTTTTTAAAGTGGTTGAAATTAAAGCCATATTATGTAAAATACTCTTTTGAGTACTGACTTTTGAATCAAAGATGTGAACATCACACCAAAAATATCACAGAGCTTATTAAATGTTTGTTTCAGAAGGGACTGAGAGGATGAGAGATTTTTCTGGTTTTCCAGTAAAACTGTAGTTTTTTAATACTTCTATTTTGGCTGTTACTTTGTTATCATTCCTTAGAAGTTTTGAGACCAGCTAGTCCTGTTGTTGCATAAGGCCTGCCCAGTTTCTGTGTGATGATTCAGTATGTGCCAAAGTCATTCTAGTTCATTGTGCTCTCCTTTCTCCTTCCCCCCAGATTTCTAGAGAAGATCTGAATTATAAGTATAATTTAGTCTGTGTGAAAATGTTTAAATATGGATTCTTTTCTCCTACATAGTCAAGAGAGGAGAGCAGAAAACAAGCTCTTGCAGCCAAAAGGGAGAAAAGAAAGGAAAAGAGAAAGAAAAAGAAAGAGGAACAAAAAAGAAAACAAGAAGAAGATGAAGAAAACAAGCCTAAGGAAACTCTAGAACTGCAAGAAGATGACGATGAAGAAGAAAACGATGATGAAGGTAAAGAACAAGTGTTTCTATGAACAATGTAGTTGTGGGGGTGCCTTCTTCTAACCATCAAGGTAAAGGAATCTGTTTGAAAACTGGTCTCTCGTATTTGACAGTGTTGCATAGTTGCTGCCCTGGTTTTTCCCTCCATAATCAGAGCTCCTGGCAAAACTCTTTTGCTCATTTTTTCACCCCCTCCTTCGTTCACAAAAGTCTTTCACTCTTGGAGGATTTACAGCTGAATGTGGTGCAAGTACTCTGACAGCTCAGCAAGGAGCATAACTTCAGCTGTAGTGTGTTCAGTGAGGGCGCTGTTTTCTCTGTTTTGTGGGTTCTGATTGTATGGAAACTGCTTTTCTTTCAGTGGAGCAAGAAGTTCCCATAGAGCCTCCAAGTGCAACTACTACAACTACAATTGGAATTTCTGCAACTTCAACTACCTTCACAAATGCCTTTGGGAAGAAGAGAGCTAATGTGGTGACTACCCCCAGCACAAATAGAAAAAATAAGAAAAATAAAACAAAAGAGACTCCTCAGAATATGCAGATAATTTTGCCAGATCAGCATATATCTCTAGCACAGCAAAAAGCAGATAAAAATAAAATAAATGGAGAGCCAAGAGGTGGTGGTGCGAGTGGGAACAGCGATTCAGATAACTTGGATAGCACAGATTGCAATAGTGAAAGCAGCAGTGGAGGGAAAAGCCAGGAGCTGAACTTCACAATGGATACGAATTCCTCGGAGCGGCGCTATGCCTCACTGCTCATCCCCTCTCAGGAAGAAAAAAACAGCACCTCGGCTTCCAAAACACCAACAAGGTGAGATTGCTCTGTTGCTTCCCTGTTGTTTTACAAGGTTCCATCTATGCCAGTGTGAATTTTCTGTAGCTTAAGCTCTACACCAACTGTACACTCCCAGAGCCTAGAGAGACTGAAGCTGCTTTGTTTGCATAGCTGTGTTAAGTTTGTTAAACACAACCTCTTTAAAATCTTGTAAGAAGAAGATTTTTGGCATTGTTGGCTGGTTTTTAATACTACTTGAGCAAAATGGCCTTTTCTCTTTGCACTTTTTAAGCATCTGTGTTGCATTGTCAGCTTTGTTAGAATAGATCTTAAAGTGAATATGCTGGGAATTTAATAAGGAAGTGCCAGCTTTACTTGTCATCCACGTACAGAAGTGGTTTTGTTACCTTTTGATTGTTTTATGGTTTCATCATGAACTCATTTGACTTGCAATCTCTTTCTTTTAAGGAGAGAAGAAGTTGAAGACTCGGAGCATTTCACCTGCCAGGTTGATGGCCAGTTTGATATAACCTTGTCAAGCCAGAGGTGAGAGTCAGAAGAACTCAGGGAATGTACAGGGCCCACATGAATGGTTCAAAAGGTCATTCAGTTGCCTGGGAATGTGCTGATAACTTTTACAACACCACTTTCTGAACTGGTCTGAATCAGAAAGCTTAGATCCCATGTGGGTCTGTAGTCTTTGTTTTTACATCTAAGTAGTACAGTTCTGATCCCCCATAGTTTTGTTTTCTCTTTCCATTTTCTGCACTGGCAGGAGAGGGCATGGGGGTTGATCTGCAGGACACTGGGCTGACTGAGAGGCCAGCTTCAGTAAGAACACAGACATTGTGGCATCAAGAAGGGCAGTGAGGCAGGGCTGTTGTCAGGCTGATTGAGATGCTTGTCTGGGAGTGGAAAGAGAGTTAGGATTTTTCTTCTTGCTGTTTTTCCCCACATTCACGTTAGATACAGAATGAGTGGATTCATCAGCCCTCGTGGTTAGAGGGTGTGTGTTTTGGGCTCCCATTAGGAGCATTAGAAATTGGAATTTGTCTCTGTTCTGTTCTACGAACATAAATTGTATCTGCCTTGGACCTTTCATCCAAGGTTTGCTGCACGAGCCTTGGGGTCCTATGCAGTTCCCTGCAGCAGGATACGCTAAATTCATCCTTCTGACTCCTTGTTAGAGGTGGTTCTTCTGTTAGATAAAGTACACTGAGGAAGCAAGACAGTATGTAAACATCAAAATGGGGCTGGTATATTTATGAACTTCTGCAGGTGGCTTCTCTGGCCTTTGCACTAGGCAGACTTTGTCTGAAAATTATTTCTAAGTTTGCTCTTTCTGAATTCCTCTTTAGTCACAGACATGCTGATGACAATGATGCTGTAATTGAAACTGCAACTCAGACTGCATAATGATGCTCTTCTGAAAAATACCTAGCTATTTTCAGATAAAGCAGGAAAAAACTTTAATTCTACTCTGCAATTGATACTCCCCAGTGGACTTTGTTCTTTTCTTTCATATCCATTTTCTTGTTTTCTTTGCCTCAATCTTACAGTTATCTGAGGACAAGTTCTCCACAGAACTTGCAAATGCCTTGGCTAGGTGTATCATCAGAGAGCTAGAACTTACTAAGCTAAAGAGGGAAAATGCTGCCATCTTAAAAACCTTACTGTCTAATCTTTGCTTTTCGTGTAATCCCCACGCTTGGGTTACTGAGATGTGGTGACACCTCTGAAGTTTGTATGAAATGTAGTGTAAACAGTCTGCCTGCGAGAAGACACAGCAAACATAAATGCTGTAAAGAATGGGGAATAAAATGGATGAATAAAAACTTGCATGTAATACAGGAGTGCTGCTTACCAAGGGAGCTGAAGCGTGAGGGCCTCTACATTTTTGAGCTATGCTGTAATTTGCTGGTGGAATCACACAAGGCCAGGTTGTCAGTGACTGGTGAAGATTGCTACATGTTTCAGTGCTGCAGAGGAACTTGTGAGCTCCCAGTGCTGTTGTTTCCACCTCCATATAGACCAGTTAGGCCAACAAGAGATTGTCTGCTCTCTCTCCCTCTTTTGCTCTCTCACCCAGACTTTGCATATCAGTATATTATTGCTGGAGCAGTATTAGCAGAGGTAACAATATCTGGCACCTGCTTCCAAATGATGCTGCTGCAACATAAATATACCATTATGCTCAAATACCTGTGTCTCAGGTACCCCTTCATAAAATGAGGGGTGAGGGCTAGAACCACTTTGTAGGAATCTGTGACAGTTAGAGCTAAACCCCAGACATTTTCAAGTATTTAGTAAGAAACAGACACTCTTACCAAAGTACCTGTTCTTAAAAAGCTCTTTATGTGCAAAGAACACAGTATAGACACATAATCAGGAGATGCCCAAGTGGCTGTGTGCCACCTATTAAAACTGTTTTATACTGATGTCCTTAGTGCTTCTGGTATTACTTCATTCAGTTTGACACTCTGCTTTTTGAGGGAAGGGTATAGACTGGACTAACAGGTAAAAAACAAAACCCTCCCCAAAGTCACCCAACAGTTGCTCATGGTAGAAAATAAGAATGGAAACAGTTCATGCTACTAGTTTTAAGCTGCAGGAATGTAAACTGTATGCTGTCATTTTATTCTGTAATTTGTAATCAGCATATTTCTGTTCCCAGACTTGATGGTGAAGGTCATTCGAATTCTTTGTCGACTACTTATAAGGCTGTTTCCCTGCCTCTGACCTCTCCAAATGTAAAGCTGAATCTGACCAGTCCTAAAAGAGGCCAGAAAAGAGAAGAAGGCTGGAAAGAAGTGGTTAGAAGGTAAAGACTTTAATACTGTGTTTAAAAACTGTCTGTGAGCTTTTTAGCTTGTAAATTATTCTCAAATACAGAATGTCCAGCAAGATTATATAACTGAAGAATTAGCTTAAAAGAAAATCTACCCCACTTTCTCTTGCAGTGCTGGGGAAACCAGCTGCAGAGTTTTTTTGTAGTAGCTCCTCACTAACTTAATGTGAACATGACATAAACATCGTATTTGGCATGGGAAAATAGAGCAAACCTGTGACTTTAGTGGAGGAAAGGATGTGGGGACAAGATAAAAGGAGAAGGGAACAGAGGGAAGTGAAAAACCCTACAGCAGATGTTTGCCCATGAACTAAAGGTAGAATTGATGTGAGTAGAGGAGAGGCGAATGATCCCTTCAAGGCCAAAATTCATTGTGCTTTGGACAGTGACCTTGATCACTGATTTGATGGAAAATTGTGTCACCTTAAAGTGAGTGCTTAGAGATACAGTTAGATTTAAAGATTTACTGTATAGCAGTCTCTTCCTTTGAAAATCTATTGGGTTTTGCTGTATGGCCATTAACACCCCAGTATCTCTTCTGTAACCTTTGTGTTGTCTACTTCTTGTAACTAGAATGATATCTGGCTTTGCCTTTTTTTGTTCTCTTTATCAAAAAGGAATACAACACAAACATAGCAGTGTCAGATGCTTTGGGTACACTTAGGAAGCCCTCCTGCTTTTGTGTTCTGCAGTGGCCATGACCAGACGTGCTCATTTTGGAGAATTTTAGGCTATGTGCAAAGAACATAATTGTACAGAGGGCTTAGTGCATTTGGATTAGTGGAAGCCACAGACTGTTCTTAATAAAGGTTAAAAAGGCAATTTAATATGAAGATTTTTGTGTTTGAACCCTTGGAGTTGGTTTGGTCTCTGCCTTTTGATGTGGTCACCAATGGGGCTCTCCACAGTGACGTGGCCTTGCTGGGTGTGTGGTGGCAGCCTGGCCCCCACCTGGGGAGTCGTGCAGGCAGGAACCCCTCAGAGAGCCCCTGACCACCCTCTGACTTGGGGCTGCTCCTGCTCTCCAGAGGCTCTCGAGTCTCTTTGGCTCAGCCCAAATGTTCACGTGGGTGTTGTCTGCTCTCGTGTTGGCCATGGCAGTGTTCTAGACATGGCATCCAGAACCTGCCCTATCCACTTTGCTGAGGAATCAGGCCCTGTGCCATAAGAAACATTCCATACAGTGTTCTGCACTGGTGTTTGCCGTGCCCTGACTGATGGAAGCGTGTCCTGCCAAAGAGCGTTGTTGGTGACCCCAGAGGCGTGGGTGCAGTGCCCAGGAGCTCCCTCAGCTAAAGTCTCTCCTGGTCTCAACAAGAATTCTTCCCTCTCCCTGTGAGTGACCCCCAGCTAGAAGGGATGTCTGTCAAAGTAACCAATGCAAACATCCCTTCTGCCCCTGACAGGCAAGTGGGCAGAGTTTTGAAAGACCCTCCCCCCAGCAACACTCTGCAGCCAACACCAATTGAGCAATTTCAGCTGCAGAGAGGAGGGCGCTGCTGTTCCGGAGCAAAAAGGTACTTTTTGGGACACTTTTCTAGGTCAAAGCCATCAGCCTTGGGAGGGAGGGAGGGAGGGAAATGGCTGTGGATGATGGGTGGGAGGGCACTGGGTGCTGGAGTGGGCTCTCCTGAAAGAGAAGTGCCTCCTTGAGTGGTTGCCAGAGGTCCCCAGTGGGCTGAGGTGGAAGCAGACCAAGGTACAGTCAGGAGCCCTGTGAGCAATATGGGTGTTTTGAAACTTAGGTGACAATGGTGCTCTGGTTTGGGGAGGGAGTGACTGTGATGTTTGTCTTGAAAGGGGAGCCTTGGAAGTGGAGGTGGGGAAGGAAACCCAAAGAATGAAACAGCCGTAGGATAGAGCTGGGTGCATGCGCTGGGGGTTCTGGGGATGGGAAGGGTTGTAGTGTGCTGTCCTGGCTGGAATTGGGGAAAGAAAGAACACCTTGGTGAAAGCAACATGAACTGTTGCTTTAGAACATTTCCATGTGGTTGGATGTTTAAAATAGAACAGGTTTCCTCTAAGTCCTGTTAAGTGACAAACAATTCCCTGAGGATCAAGTTATTTACAAGTTTCCAAGACTGGAATAGCTAGGTGAAGCTGGCAGCTTTTCCAGGGGGTGGTGGGGATTCAGAGGCACCTGCAGCTGGGACTGCAGTGGTTTCTGAAACCCCTTTGAATCCCCTGTAACTGTTCAGCATTGAGCCGGTGCACATCAGTAGCAACCCTGAAAGCAGCTTATGGATGCAAGAGGTCCAACACACCTTAAAGTCTGGGGACAGTGGTGGCCCAGAGACCTTGGCTGAGGTCTGCCTGCAAACAGAGCTTGCGTTCAGACACTTCCCAACACTGTGTGCTTGCCCTGACCCACCAGTACCATGTGAGTCAGGAAAACCCTGAACTGACTGACCTTGGTGACAGCGTTGTGGCCTGACAGTGAGCCTGCTTCTGCAAATCCAGGCTGCCATCACAGGGGCTTCCAGCAGCTCCCTAAATCACAGCACTGCACACCTTCACCTGCTTTCACCCACCGTTGTTTATCGGTGACACTGCACTCCCAGATCTTGAGGTCTGAAGGAGATGGATACTAAAAAGTTGTGGCTGCAGGTGGTATTACAGAGCTGATCACTGGGAAAACACTGGAAAGCTACCTTCTCCTTGCTATGAACAGTCAAAGTAGCTAAGCCATGGGCTTTTATGTTTGAAGCAGCACTGCTTATGCAAATTCAGGTTGATAAGCTAAGGATTTGTCTCACTTTGGAGAGGTACCCAAGATAAGATAAAATCCAAAAGTGGTTCTGAAGTAGTGTGAGGCTCATATATTTGTGTTACAATAGTGGTGGAACAAATGCTAGTGGAGAATCCTTGTCAGGTACTGAGGATGATGAGTCATTTGAGTGGGGGACTTTAAAAAAGGCTCCAAAGGGTGAAAAAAGGATCAGCAGAAAACCACTTACTGCCCTTAAGAATATTCAGCCATTGTTGGAGAGTAAAGAGGTTTTGTCTGTCTTTGAAGTCTGAATGCATTTCACAGATTTCTGATCTTTGTGATATAGGTCAAAGAAATTATCAGTCCCAGCTTCTGTCGTATCTAGAATAATGGGAAGAGGTGGGTGCAACATCACAGCAATTCAAGATGTCACTGGCGCCCACATTGATGTTGATAAGCAAAAAGATAAGAATGGAGAGAGAATGATCACTATAAGGTACAGTATCTCAAAATTAAAGTCTTGAGTTTGTCCACAGTGTCCTTTATTGAAGAGTTTGTTTGCTTTCTGAGGCAGGATCTATTCAGCTTCTTTGTTCTAGAATAAAACATACATTCCTGCTGCCAAGATATGCTGACAGTCAACTTCAAAGATAATCCTTAAGATACACAGAAGTCAAGAAATAACTTACTGCAGTAGACTTACAGTAACTTACAGATCAGTGTAAGATTGAGGCTGCGGAACGTTGCGCAAAGTGAGGTTTCCTTTTGCGAAAGACAAATCTGTTTGTGTTTAATCTAGGGGTGGTACAGAGTCCACGCGATACGCAGTGCAGCTCATCAATGCCCTTATTCAAGATCCTGCCAAGGAACTGGAAGACTTGATTCCTAAAACTCATATAAGAACACCTGCTTCGAGTACCAAATCAATCCATGCAAACTTTTCATCTGGAGTCAGCACTGCGACTGCTTCCAACAAGAACTCGTTTCCTCTCGGAGCACCGCCCCTGGTCACATCGCAGTCATCAACACTATCTACTTTCCAGCCTCCTAACAAATTAAACAAGAATGTCCCAGCGAACGTGCGCTCATCTTTTCCAGTGTCTCTTCCTCTCGCTTATTCTCACCCTCATTTTGCCTTGCTGGCTGCCCAAACTATGCAACAGATCCGGCACCCTCGCTTACCTATGGCCCAGTTTGGAGGAACCTTTTCACCTTCACCGAACACTTGGGGACCATTCCCAGTGAGACCAGTTAACCCTGGCAGCACGAACAGCTCTCCAAAGCATAATAGTTCGAGTCGTGTAGGTAGTCAGAATGGAAACGTTTTGCAGACGGAGTCTCCTGGATTAGCTACGTCCAGTTGTCCCGTTACCGTCTCGTCTGTACCTGCTTCCACCCAGCCGCTGTGTGTGACCAGTAACCGGACTCCCTCCTCGGTCAGGAAGCAGCTCTTTGCCTGCGTCCCCAAGACGAGCGCTGCAGCAACAGCCATCTCAACTGTGACGAGCACCTGTAGCACTCTGCCCTCAGCTTCCTCTGCCCCCCCAAACAACGGGCAAGTGCCCACAGCGTTTCTGCCATCTACTGCTCCGCAAGCGCAGCATTCCGCCCTGAAAGCGGACTCGTTCTCGGCTGTCTCAGCACCCAAGGAGAAGGTGTCGACCCCCGAGCAGCCGCCCACAAGCACGGGCGCACCAGCTTCAGTCACAAGCAGTTGCAGTGTGTCAGCCAGCAGCAGCTCAGGAGGCACCGAAACGCGCCCAGCGAGCAGCCCCGCACCGCTCAACAGCGCCCAAGATGAAATACTGCCAACCAGCATGTCTGAGATCAGCCCTTCCATGTCGATGCCTTTTTCATCCAGCTCAGAAACTGCTCCTTTAAGCTTAGCGTCGCCCAGGTCAGTTGTTGCAGATAATCAGGACAACAGTAACTTACCTCAAGTAGCTGTACCAGCACCTCGAGTTACTCACAGGATGCAGTCCAGAGGTTCTTTCTATTCAGTGGTACCAAATGCAAACCTCCATCAAGATCCTCAGTCTATTTTTGTTACAAATCAAGTTCCTTTAACACCTTCTCAAGGTCCACCTGCTGCAGTGCAGCTTTCGTCAGCCATGAACGTTATGAATGGTTCTCAGATGCACATTAACCCAGCAAACAAATCATTGCCTCCTGCCTTTGGGCCAGCAACGCTCTTCAATCACTTTAGTAGTCTTTTTGATAGCAACCAGGTGCCAGCTAACCAAGCATGGGGAGACTGTCCACTCTCTACCCGAGCAGCAGCTGACCCATCTTTCACTGTTCAGTCTACCTTTCTGAATAACTCTGTGCTAGGACATGTGGAAAATGTCCATCCCGACAACTCCAAGGCTCCTGGTTTCAGGCCACCTTCCCAACGGGTTTCAACTAGTCCTGTAGGTAAGTCATTAAGATCATGCACTGGACAAAATTATTTCTTCAGCCATTGCACTTTGATCATCATAGTGATGGAGAAGTAGTCTACAAATGACAGTCGGAGAATCCTCATGTAATGAGGATGGCCTGTTTTTTCCAAGTGCTTTTTAAAATGTTGATGATTTTTTTTTTTCTTCGGCTCTTCTAGGCTGTCAGGTGTTGGGAAGATTGCAGGTGTTGCATTGCTTGTCCTCTGTGTGAGACAGGAATGCTCCCACCTGTTTGTAGCATCGATTTTAGGTTTTGGGTTGGAATGGAAAGCAGTGTGGGGTGACACCAAACCTGAGGACCCCTGCAGGTTCCAACTGCAGCAGTGACTGCATGCAGGTGTTCCATATTGTGTGTGAGACTCCAGCTTGACTCAGGGAGGGTGAACTCTCTGTGCCTTTTGATTCTTGATATGGCTCTGGGATTTTAATAAGCTTACTTTGTGGAGCTTATTGGTGTGCTGCTGCATGGGGTGTTTTATTCAGAAGTTCAGTATAGCAGTACTAGCACATCTGGATTTATTTGAAGTGGGTTAGGAACACTGACATTGAGCTCCCTGCCCTTGCTGTGTTCTGCCTGCAGGATTTTTATCTTCTCAGTGCTCAAACTATGTTGCAGACAGCACTCATTTGGTTGGAAGGGACCCTCAAGAGATCTATTCTGTGCCACCCCTTTGTCCTTGCCATGGTGGCTGCGGGGTGCCCTGGAGCTGGGTATCTGGAGAGCCTTGCTCTGGAGTCGTTCTTACCCTCACAGTGTGTGTTGGGTATTTGGGCTAAAGCTTCAGGACTTGAATGCTGGGCTGGGACAAGTCAGGTAGTTCGACTTCCAGATTAAAGGAGAAGGGAGCATTTGGAAGATGTGATAGTAAGGAGAGAAGATCTTCAGCATTCCCTTTCCTCTCAGTTGCTTGACAAATATGCAGGACTTCTGCAAACCAGAACACTTCTCCCTGGCTGGCTTTAACCACAAAACTGGGGTGTTTGTTATGACTGTAATTTTCTTAATTGTTTAATTTGGTCTGTATAGCTCTGCAGAGTAAGGGCACACCTAGAACTCTGTGCCACGTCCAGTCTCAGCGTAGTAAGCAGAACCAGCTGTGTAAGATAAAGTGACTGGACCTTGTTCATCAGAGACTGTTAATAAAGAGCTGACAGACCCCCAGCAGGCTCCAGAACCGCTTGACGATGGCTCAGCTTTTCCTCTGCAGTGCTCTAAACTGGGGTTGGCTGTTGCTGAAATAATTCCTGGGGAAGGAAACTTACGGCAAACGGGATCTGCTGATTTCCCTGACGATGGCATCCTGCGTGTGCAAACACGGGTGACTGGGACTTCCCACAGCAGCAAAGTGTTTTGCTGTTCCCTTATGTTAAGATCATCTGTTTGTAATGGGGGAAAAATTCTTATATTTCTACTTTATATATCCTTTTACACTTTATATATCCTTAAGTGACTGTAAGTATTTAAAAACCAGTGTAAATCTGTTTCTGCCCTTAGAAAGATTAGGTAGATAGCCAAGGAGAGCTCGCACAGTTGACTTTGGGGGAGATACGTGTGAAGTTCTCAACAGAAGCTCAAAAATATTTGGACAGAACACGCTTCTTCTGAGTTAGGATTTGATTAGGATGTTGCAAAGTGAAGAAAATCTGCAAACAGGTAGTGTGCTGCTAATATTGTGCCTGGCAGGAGGCGACTGATTAGTCAGGTCCTTGGTTGATTCATTTAATGTCATTTTACTTCATGCTACTTTTGATCACCTTTGTTTCAGAATCTAAATGTCCCAGGAGGAGGGGAGTTAGGGGAGCTTGAGTACGAGAGGGTGTTGGGAAGGTGTGATAGAGAGGAAAGAGTGAGTGCAGTAGGCTGAGGACTTCTCTTGGAGCTCAGGTCTGTCCACCCCTGTCATTCACCAGCTTGTCCCAGGGAAATGGACCTTGTCCTCCACTCAGCCCCGAGGTGGGTTGAACTGGGGACTTCCATGGCTGTTTCCATAGGGCTTGGTGACAGGGTTCATGAGATTTTGAGCAGGGGGGAGAAGGGTCAGTGCTCGTGCTCTGGCCAGCAGCAGCACAATGGACAGGGAGCAGCCAGGGCCTGGCCTGGCAGTTCCATGTGGTGAGAGGGGTTGGTAACAGCCTCAGAGCAGGTGGACACCCATCCTCTGATCTCAGCTGTGACTCTACACCTGAGGGGGCAGAGGTTTGCATTTTGTGCCTCTCTTGCACAGTTGGCCCATGGCAAATATTGCCACCAATCAACATTTCTAAGGGATCACCTCTAAACTGATTTGGTGGAGATTTAATACAGTTTGGTTGTGCACTAAACCAGCTTTTTGTTAACAAGTTCTCAGCTCAGGGTGGAGTTCAGGTAGTCTGCTTTTCCTATTCATGGGTAAGCTCAGCTGCAGCTTGAGTTTTCTCTGATTCACCAGTTCCTTTGAGGCACAGATATCTCTGCAGATCTCCTCACTGGCTGTGGATCCATTCTGAAAATGGCCTATTTGTCTCACGTTTTCAGGTCTCTTGTCCTGGCAGTTTGCAGTTGAGGGCAGGCTTAGCCCAGCCATGTGGGGAGGCTGTGGAGAAGACCAAAAGAAACCTACTTGTTACTTTTGTTCTCTGCATTTTAAGGGGTTTGAGACCTTGCTTCTTAAGAGGGGTCACAAACTTGAAATATGCCAGCTTAGAAAGCAGCACGTGAGTGTGAAACTGTGTGAAATGGCTGGACTCTCTTTCACACAGAGTGACCAGGTGCTGTGGCCCTTTCTCTAAAGGTGCGGGTAACGCTGCAGTAACCAGCATCTGCCTGGGGTCTTTGATAAACTGAATTTTGAGCAGAGTTTGTGTGAGATCAATACAATCTTCTCAAAAGCTCAGTTATGCCTTCAGAGGAGTTTGAGTTCATAGCCCAAGTAACTGCAGAGTATGGTATTGCAGAAGATTTTAGTATTAGAAAACCTGATTTTGTTGGTGAATACACAAATAGGAAGCTCGTTATTGCAGTCAGGATTTGGTAAGTTATTGTTCAGAGTAGCTATTTTTAATATCGAGTGAAGCTTTTCATCCACTTTTATGAAAGACAAGATAATGTTAAAAAGTGTTTGTGACCTGACTCCTCTGGATTTGTGCATCTCTGGCTGTCACGCTCCCTTCAGCCCATGGAGCATATCCAGCAGTGCTGAAGTGGTCTTGGCTGTCCAGTCATTGCACTTTAGAAGTCGTGTATCCAAAAGCTGTGTACCCATCATCCTACTGAGCCATCAAAAGACAGCTGGGCATCTCTCCCCTGTCACAATCCCTGCCTTGTTCTCTGTTTAGGAACCCAGCAGTGCCCCTGGGTGGCAGCAGCTCTGTTACCCTTCTGTCTGGGGCAGACTGGAGATCTTGTGTGGTTCGCCAGCCAGCTGGCAGTTTGTGTTTTGGTGCGTGGTGGAATCGGTCCCCAGAGGGGCCTTTTGGCTGCCACGTTTGTGGGCAGAGGGTTGGCAGTGTCCAGTCAGTGGCTCCACAGCAGATGCCCAGGGAGGGCCCTGGGCTGCAGCACTGCCACTGGCTTGTGCCTGAGCTCCGTGCTGGAGCCCGGCTGCAACTCCAGACAAACTCAGGTCAACCACACTGCAGTCACAGGCACTGGCATCCTCCTCAGAGCCATGGAGTTTGTGCTGTGACAAACCCAGGGAGACTGGGGGTCCCTCAGCTGAGCACCCCATGTTCCGGCAGCAGGCGGGGGGAGGGAGGTTGCTTCTCCTTGGCTATAAGGGAGACTTCTCTTTTTAACCTTTGGGCTAGTGAGAAAAATACCTCCTTCAAATCCAACAAATCACTTCTGTCCATGCAAGCAGGTTGGATCTGGCACTTCTGGAAGGAGTAAATCAGGTTGACTTGGTTGATAATACTGGGGGAAAAGACCTGGCTTTCAGGAACTATCCAGGCACTGAAAGGTGCCCCTCTAGTTTCTGACCTAAGGTACTGCCTGGCAGCACTGCTGGTGGTGGTGGGGTGTATGTAGATACAACCTTCAACCTCACTCTGCAGCAATATAGGCTGGTCCTGGTTGTGGTCATTTTGAAATGTTTTAATGGTTTTGAAACTAATCTTGTTTAATAGGCCCTTGAAACTAAACCCTTAACTCAGGTGAACTTACGACCATGCCCATTTCTGCTTTCAGGTAATAACTTGTGATAAGAGCTTTTACGTTTTGGAAAAGTACTTAAAAGCTTTGGCTTATTTAAAAAAACTGTAATTCACCCTTGCTAGTAATTTTTGTGGGACTTTGAACTCTTTCTCCATCTCTCTCTTCCTCTCACACGTCCCTGGAGGAAGCAGCCCCCTCCCCTGTGGTGCTGTGCCACGTCAGCCCTGTCTCTGTGGCCACAGCGTGCTCTGACTGACCTCTACGTGAAGGTACCTATGGGATGGCAAAGCCCATCCTGCAGAGAACTGCTTCCCGGTGCTGGATTCCCCTGGGACTTTCACAGAGCCCTGTATCCCTGCTGGATTTGTGTGGCTTTTTGTAAGCAAAGATCGTGGCCACTCCCAGCTTTCCTGCTCTGCCCTCCCTGCTAAGATCGTTTTCTTTCAGTGACCAAAGGGATGGCTGTTTTTGTTAAAACTTGAGGCCAAACCAGAGAGCCTCCAGAAATGCCTCTGCGGTTTCTAAGGGAGAATCGTGCACCTGTAAAATGACCTTACCATGTGCAGATGCCCCCAAAGGTGATGAGATGCTTTAATTATATTTGGAGCACTAGCTTTCTCTGGTGCTTTGAAGCAGGTTCCCAAAGAGAGATATTTAATCAAATTTATGTTTATTTCAGGCTTACCCTCTCTAGATCCATCCAACAGCTCTACAACTTCTTCTTCAGGTCCTTTGACAGGCTTTTCAGCAAACATACAAGGAGCACGGGTTTACCTTCAAGGGCCAGCGCCTGTTGGGACTCCCAGCTTTAACAGACAGCATTTTTCACCACATCCTTGGACAAGCGCAACAAATTCATGTAGGAACTTCATGGGTCTGTCTTAGTTAACTATAAATTCATAGCTATTGTCTTTAGTAGATTTCTGACTTGAGGGGAACTTACCCAGTAATGCACAAAATGTTTTCCAATTGCTTTTAGCAGCTGTGAGGATGGCGTGCAAATCCCAAGCTGTGCTATTTTGTGGGTTTTTTCCCATGCCACTAGTTCTGGTAGCATTACTAAAGGCACATTTGGGCAAAGAAATGAGTCATTGTAGGCTCTTGAGAGGAGAGGGCATGGAGCTGTGGGGGAGTGGAGGTGATTATGCCAAGCTAAAGATTCCCCTCTAAGTAGTATGAGTGCAATATTAGGTGAAAATGTCATGTTTGCCATGGTTTGAAGTTATACTTGCCTTTTTTCTTTTTTTTTTCTTTTTTTCTTTTTTTTTTTAATTGGGATCTGGAATTAGACTTAAAATGTTCCAAAATCGTTAAGCATCATCCAAGGTAACAGTGGGTTTTCCTCCTAATGGAAAGAACATGGAAGTAGCTTTACAGAAAATATGGGTCTTTGATTCAGAATCTTAGCTGAAGGGGTTTTTCATGTCACTGCATGCAACTTCATTGCCACTCTGAGTTTAAGAACCAAAATGTTTAAATGAGTGCTCAAAGGAAGTTGGATTTCCCAAGGAGAGTCAGTGACACTTATGAAGCTGGCGGGACTTTATGCTCTTGGGTCACACTTGTGGCTTTGGGAAGCTGTCTGATTTCTCTTCTGCTGGAAGTGGTAGATACCAAAACCAGGCTGTTTAGATATTTATGGTATTTTGGCTGATGTTTTCACCTCTTCCTGAAACTCTTCCATGTTTCTTATTCTTTCTTGTAATTAATTTAGATACACTGCTATGTCACGAGAATATCATGATTCTGATGGCTGAAAGCATTTGTATTATAATGTTGATTTTAGAGTTAAAATAATTCCTAGACAGAATTTCTGTGAAAGACTTGGAGAATGCTTGCCAAAAAAGCCTTTAAAATGTTTTATCATTTGCTTTGAGATAATACTGGGTAAATAAATGGGATGGCAATTATGCTTGCTACTTTGTGTGTAATTAAGCAAGAGAAATACTCTTTTCAGCAGGTGAATCTCCTATTCCATCAGTTTCCTCAGGATCATCTTCGCCCCTCTCAGCTGCTTCTGCACCTGCTAATTTGGGCCAGCCAAAAACGGGTAACGCCAATCAAGATCGAAAGGTGCCCCCTCCCATCGGGACAGAGAGGCTCGCCAGAATCCGGCAGGGAGGCTCCGTCACTCCTACGCCCTTGGGAACCAACTTCACAGCTCCCGTGGGTCACAGCGGCATCTGGTCCTTCGGAGTGAACAGTGTGTCTGGTGAGTCTCCTCTGCAGCTGCTGTAAAGAACCTGCCAGGGCCTCTCGGAAGGGCTGCCTTTGAAAGGAGGGTTGGGGAGGAGCAATGAGGCTCCACAGTCTGTACTCCTGTGTAGGACATCCTGAGGGGAGAGCTGGCGTCAGTGGTGGGAGAGCACAGGTCAATGGAAACGCTGTGGTTTCCCCTCCTGGTGCTCACCCAGCCTGGATCAAGTCACAGGGCACATGTGAGCCTGAAATGGTGCAGAGACCTCCTCACACGGAGTCCTCTGAATGATCCAGAGCTTAGAGTAAACCATTTCTATCTGTTAAAGGGGCTGTTTCCAGGCCTGACTGTTGGCTCCCTCTGTCCAGGTTTCTCTCTTGTTTTCCACCTACATTTTACAGTGTCGGCTGAGGTGCAGCTGATGCACGCAGGGACACAGAGCTGTGGATGCTGGGTTTTGCATTGATTTCCTTGTGACTCTTGAACAGTATGGGATAACTTCTGTTCCAGACAGCCTTGGTTCCCAAAGAACGACTTTGAAACAGCTGAAGTTTTACATTCAGTTTCCTGGTAGTTGGATTTTGTGGAAAGGAGGAGGTGCAGCGTTTGAGGTGTAGAGTGTTTCCATTGGTAACTTTCAATACAAACATTTGAGTCCTGCTTTTATAACATTTGTAATATGCTTCAGTGAAGCCCTCCACACTTTGGTTAACTTGTGTCTCAGCACAGCTGTGTGCTTTCAAGAAAAGTTTGTATGTGCTTACAGGTGGTGTTGGGAGCTCTGCTGGATTTTATCCATTTTGCAGTGGACATGTGGAACTTGCAGCTCGTGGTAGTCCCCATCTTCTCCACCCTTGTCTGGATACCTGAGATCCCTCTGTGGCTGTGTGTTTTCAGGGTGCCTTTGGGTGGACTTAGGTGTGTGCAGCTGCTGAGTTCTACTCGAGTGTCTGCAATTAATTTAATCAGCCATTTTTAATCTCTTTGCAGAAGGCTTGTCAGGTTGGTCTCAGCCTGTCATGGGCAGTCATCCAATGCATCAGCAGCTGTCGGACCCGGGCACGTTTTCTCAGCATCAGCCAATGGAGAGAGATGATTCGGGAATAGTGGCTCCCTCGAATATTTTCCACCAACCTATGCCAAATAGTTTTGTGGATTTTTCTAAAGTAAGTTACAGAGAGTTGGATTTATGAAATGATCCGGGCCTGATTTTGTTGCATCTCCTGTTCTGCCTGTTCACACTGTGTGCCTCTGCTGCCATTGCTCGTCACCCCAGTCCTGAAACTTTTTTCATCCCAGAACTGAGCAGAAAAGGTGCCCAAGCCTGGAGGCAGGTCTAAACAAAGCCAGAGTTTGTAGGCTGCAGAAGGCAGATTCTCTGCAGAAGGCCTGAAGGTCAGCAGCTGAAGGCCTTCATCACTCTCCAGTGTTTCATCTCTCAGAAGCTCAGTCTCCTGGAAATGTTTCACAAATCTTGCTCAGCTCTTGAGGCTGATTACAAGTTTGCTTAATGCTTTCAGCACAAATCGTGGCCACAATACCACTGGTATTGTTCCTTAGAGAAGTGGCAGGAGGAGAGGTCTCGCAGCATATTTCAGAAGGAGCCACAGCATGTGCTCTTGGCATCTGCATGGCAAAGCAGCAGCCATCCACACACAGGAAAAGAACCCTCCTAATTGCAAAAAACTGCTCTGTAATTTGCTCTTTCTGAACAGGCAGAATTATCTTAGATGGCCATTAAGAATTAGAGAAAATCTTCAACCCAGAGTGTGTTTGGCTTAGTTGCAGCCCTTTGTGCACTGTGGCTGTCCTGTGCTGCAGAGAGGAGGGAGCACTGAGGTCACGGTGTTCAGCTGCTGGCCTGGCTTTGTGGGCTTATCTGAAAACTCTGTGGGTGCTGCAGCCTCTGCTAGGTGTAAGTTCAGAAACATGGCTGAGCTGGCTGGAATCTCAGACTCTGAGGTCACTGTGTTCCACACTCTGCCCTGGTGATCCCTCGCAGTGCTGGGATTCCTGCCATTAGTGGAACATTACCTATGGAGGTGACCTGGCCCTGTCTGGTCCTACAGCCACCCATCCCCACGTCCTTCACCAGTGTTCTCTTGTCCCCTCAGGGCCTGCCCATCTCCATGTACGGCGGCACTCTGATACCCTCGCACCCCCAGCTGGCAGATGGCCCAGGAGGGCCCCTCTTTAACGGGCTCCATACTCCAGATCCTGCCTGGAATCCCATGATCAAAGTTGTCCAGAACTCAACAGAATGTACTGATGCTCAGCAGGTAATGTGGCTGCCTTTTCCTGCCTCTGCTTTCCTGGGGCTTTATACGGTGCTGTGATACCCAGTTTTGGCTGGGTGACACATTTGGCTTTTTCAGTTCTTTGAAACTAGGATTGAGATTGTTTGCATGACTTTTCCCTGCAGTGTGTGTGTGTGTGTTCGTAAAATCTCCATGGTGCTATCGGTACCAAACCTTCCAGGTAAAACGAGCAGCATTTCAAGACTGCTCAGCCAGGTAATGGACGTTACAAGTGAGAGGGTTTATATCCATACTCGGCACCTTGCAGGTTGTCAGTCAGACCTTGGCCAGAGCTGGAGAGCTCCTGCCTTTGGACAGTCTGGTTGAATTTTGAGGGAAGCCTTATGCTCGCCCTCAGTGGTAAAACACTGTTAAAGGAACCTTTATTTGTTTTTATAATAGATTTGTCTTTTTATTTCTTGCTGTAGATTTGGCCTGGCACCTGGGCACCTCACATTGGAAACATGCATCTCAAGTACGTCAACTGATTTAAGGGGGTCTGTCCTTTTTTAGCCTGGTTTGGGAATCTTTATGACCTTGAAGAACCCTGGGGATTTTTTTCATGTGCCTAACTAAGCAATTTTCTGTGGGCTGTACCAATGGAATCTCGATTGCCCGTTGTATAAGAACAAATTGACTTACCTATAAAAACTGATTCTGTTCTCCAGTTAGTTTAGCCACTTCAAACTTAAAAATCAGACAAAACTAGTGCTTTTGGCTAAACACTACTGAATGCTCCTTGTATGCAGCAGAGAACTAGCTGATGACATGATTTCGACCTTTTAGGGTGGTAAATACCTGTATAATTGTTTACAGACTTAAAAGGAAAAGCTGAGTAAATTTCATGTCGTATAGTGGCTCTACTTTATGTAGCCTGTATTAATGTGAAATATTTACCTGAATACTCAATAAAAGGCAAACAGCATTTATAGGTTGTGTGTGAGAATTTTGGAAAGGGCTGTACGTTATTGTCCTCAGTAGCTGCTGCTGTGCCCGGTGACGCGTTTGCCAGGGTCATGTACTGACCACGTGGGTGCAGTCAGGTTTGGGAGGGTGGGTTTGGAGCCACAGATGTCTGCAGAGTCCTTGTCCCTGCCACTTGTGAGCCTTTTATTGGTGTGAACCTGCTTCTGTGTTCTGTTTTTTTCCTTCTGGATTAGTTCTGCTGCTTCTGGCACTTTTCAGCATTTGGTCGCCTGAGAGATCAGGTTTTGCTCAGGGCTGACAGCAGTGATAGGTGAATGCAGGGTTCCTTCATCTGCCCAGAAGAGGATCTTAGAAAAGTGCTTCCCACTAGAGGAAAATGTAATAGATTCAGTTCTAAGCTTCTTGTAATGCTGTAAATCTGCTAAGAGCTCCTCAAGTCCTTTCTGTGAGGAGGAAGAGGATTTTTGCACACTGCTTAAGATGAACATTAATTCCTGACCCAGTTCTCCACTTTCTGCACTTGGACTGTGCTTATTTCTGCTTTTGCTTCGAAGCGATACAGTAACTACAGGGATCCATTGGATCCATTCCTTAAGCAGAAAACTCCAGTGCACATAGTGTCTAATCTAATGGATCAGTCTCAGACTAGGTGGAGACTTCACCTTCTTCCACCTTATCCAGACAAATCCTTACATGCAGCAGCAGAGTTTCCCCAGTAAAAACATAAAGAAGTACTGAAAACCCAAACTGCACAAGCAGCATCCAAGTACCGCAGGCAAATCAACCTCGGAAGCACTACTGGATGGTATATTGAGATATTTTTCTTGATATTTGAGGACGAAATGCAAAAAAAATTGAACTGCTGCTGCCCCACTGGTAATGCCAACACCAAAGGAGATACACAGAATCAGAGTCACAGAAAGGTTTGTGTTGGAAGTGGCCTTAAAGGTCATCCAGTCCAACACCCTGGCATGGGCAGGGGACGCGTGTCAGCAGCAACTGTATTGAAAACAAGCAGTGTTGTGGTGCAGTAGCTGTGTGCTCTCAGGGCGAGGTGCAGAGGAGGGGAAGGGTGCCCGCTTCTGTGGGTTCCTTGGCTGCAGCAAGCAGTGCCACCTCCTCCTGCCCCATCCTGGGGACCCAGTGTCTCCTGGAGGGCTGCAGCTCCAGGGTGGGTGGCACAGTCTACTCTGAGACACCAGGGGACAAGACCCAGGATGGGGATGTCCCTGGAACAGCCTTGGCCGCCCCAGCCCTGCCTAATGTAGGCAGCTCTTTGCTGCATGGGTCCGGTGCTGGGTTCTCCCCCGTGCAGCTCCTTTCCTGGGCACCAGATCCGAGTGGCCCCAGCAGTCTCCACTAAAGTGGAAAAGGGAACCCCAAAGTTTTGTAGGAAGATCCTGCTTGAAGATCACTGCCCCGTGGTTACAGGGGGGCAGAGGCAGGGCCTTGTGCTTCTGGGGAGCAGGCTGGTGGCAGTGCCAGGGGGCTGCTGAGTGCAGTGCTGGGCCCTCAGGGTGGGCTCGCTGGATCCAGCGGGAAAGCATGGGGGTAATGCCCGAGTTCGTGCCCAGCCAAGTTCACCAGCCCTGGGTGGCAGGGCTCCCCCAGACCTGTCCTCCTTCCCTCTTCTGACCCCCTGGGTCAGCCACTGAGTAGGTCCTTTTCTTTGCTGTCTGTCCTCAGGGAAGCATGTGCCTCATTCTTGAGCTGGGCATGTTTGGGTAGAGCCACAAGTGCCTGCCCTGCAGGCACTGGCTCCATCGTGTGCCTTCAATTAAGCTTCTCTGGGGTGAGAGAGCCCGGCCCGGTGTTGCGGGGCCGTGGCAGGCGTGGGCTGTGTAAGATGTTTGCAGTGCTGAGCAGGAGCTCCGGGCTCACTGGCACCTCGGGCAGCAGCTCTGGGCTCCCTGGAACCCTGGGCTGCACCCGCTGCAGGAAACCAGTGCTCGGCTGCAGGGAGGGATGGGCAGGGGCCGGCAGGGCTGCAGACGTGGCACACAGGCTGTTCGGACCTCAGGCGTTGCTGGCAGGCAGTTGGAGCATGGGGAAGGAGGCAGTGTGTGCCCCAGGTGGGCACTGCACACCCAGCAGGCTGGAGAAGGAGGTGTCCCATCAAACCCAACTGTTGTCCTCTTGCAGGGAGCATCAGGTGGCTGGCTGAGAACGATGGGAGCGGGTGCCCACGGTGGGATACCCACCCCTTGCTGCTCCACCCTGGAACAGGGCACTGTACAAAGCTGTTGCTGCCTGGCCAGCAGGCTGGGGCCTCGCTGTGTGCCCCAGGACTGGCCCTGCCCTCCAAGCAGCACAGGGGTGGCCTATGTTGGCTACCATGGGGTAGCCCTTTGGAGGCTGGACCCCCTGTGCTGCATCCTGCAGAGCTCCAGGAGCCTGAAGGGGAGGAATAATGTGGGGAATAGCTGCTGGGCAGGATGGGCGTCACAGGCTGCCTTGTGGGAAGCCCCATGGTGGCTCCAGAGACTGATGTGTCCATGAGCCATGGCCGAGCACTGGGTCCCACCCCCTGCCCTGGGCTGAGGTGCTCAGGGGCAGGGGTGGCCAGGGCCAGCAGTGCCTGACAGCCCCCCACTTTTGGCAGGTACCCGCATCATCTGCGACCGCAAGTTCCTGCTGGAGTGCAAGAATTCACCCGTGGCCAGGACCCCTCCCTGCTGCCTGCCCCAGACCCCCGGTGTCACATCCCTGGCCCAGTCCAGCCTCGTCAAGCTGGAGGAGCTCAAGGAGCAGAATGAGAGCGAAGAGGCCATGCCAGGTGAGCAGCCCAGGGCCGCAGCCCCTGCCCATGGACCACCTTCCAGGGGCATGGGACGAGATCCCAACCTAGCCCCTGTTCCAGCTCCTGACCCCTTTGCGTGCCCATGTCTGCCAAGCCAGCCCCATCCTAACCCTGGTCCTGTATCCATCCATGCCCTTGCAGATCAAGACCAGTTTGAGATGGACATCTGAGTTTCCATCTCCCCGTCTCCAGGCCATGGCTGGGCCTGTTCCTGGGCCTCGTGGAGGTGCTGGCACCGTGACCAGCTGGCTGCAGCCCTCTCTGATGCTGGGGATGGACGTGTGACACCTCAGGCTCTAGCACAAGTGGCTGGTGCAATTGCCTAGGAGCTCATGCTTGATCAATAAACACCGTGAAACCCCTGAGCTAACCTGGTGTGTGTCTTTGTCAGGGCTCAGCAGGGTCCTCGCCCCCAGGGAGGGAAGGTGAGCAGCACCAGGAAGGTGCAGAGGGTGACACTGCAGGTGGGGGGGTGGTGATGGCCTGGGGGTCTGTTCTGAGCTGTGGTGGAGGCAGCTGGTGAGGCCGTCCCATGAACATGGGGGGAACAGCACAGTTAACACCTGACTGGGCATATGTCTGTCCCTGGACCTCCCTGTCGCTGAGGTCACCCAGGTCTCTTGGGTTCCATACTCAGGTCTGAGCTGTGCCAGGACAGCAGGAGCCCAGATGGGAGCTGGGGCTGTGGCTGCAGCACAAACCCCGGTCCTGCCAGGGGCTGTTGGCACGTTGGCCTCCCAAGCCAGCCTAGACCCCTCCTGCAGCAGCGCTGGGCTCTGGGGCTGTTGTGGGCCCCCCACTGCCAGATGAGGGGCCAAGCTCTGCCAGCCAGTGCAGCAAGGACACACAGTACTGCCTGCTCCAGCCAGCTGCTGATGATTCTTCCCTTGACATCCTGTTGGGTAAGAGCACCCTGCCAAGGCCAGAACCCCCTGGCCAAGCCTGATGGAGCAGCCATGGCCTCACCCAGCAATCCCATCTCCTGCTGACCCTGGGAGTCCCAGGACCAGTCAGTGCCAGAACCTTCAGGCAGAATGTGGGAGGAGGCAGGTTGGTGCTGTTTATTAAACGTAATGAATCGCCACTAAAATGTCGCAATGATTAAAATCCCCTTTTCCTGGATGAGGATTGGGAGGCAGAGGGGGTGCCCAGACTCCCTCCAGCAGCAGCGGCCCTGTTCCTGGCGGTGGCCCTGGGCAGGGGCTGCCCCGCTCACAGTCCACAGCCCCGTCCCTGGTGTCAGGGCTCCTCCTGCCCCGGCTCGGTCGTGGGCTCAGCTGTGGGCTCAGCTGTGGGCTCAGTTGTGGTCTCGGTGTCAGCGGTGCCGTCCGTCTCTCCAGTGGGCAGGTCCCGCGTCTCAGCGATGAGGCGCTTGACGCCCACCATCCACTGGCTCACCTCGTTCACGTGGTCCACCATAAGCGAGCGGTGGATCTCATCAGCTGCATCCCAGTGCTGCTGCTGGAGCTCTGCCAGGACAGGGGACCCCGTCAGGGGCACAGGATCCACTGTCCCGCGGGTGCCTCTGCCCCAGGGCCTGCTGCTGGTGCGGATGCAGCCCCCTTCACCCCATACCTTGCACCAGGAGGTTCATCCTCTTCCTCACTGGTGCCGACAGCTTCCCCTGAGCCCACGCGTCCTCCAGCACTGTCAGCCGCCGCCCGATGTCATTGCACACTTGTTTCTGGAAGCAGAGGTGAGCTGGGAGCGAGGGGCTGTGCCCCCACCAGCTCCACCCGGAGCAGGGGCGGCTCTCTTCCCCCCTCAGGTCTCCTGGGAACAGGCAGCCCCTGCCTGGCTGCCCCGGCTGCCGCCCCGCCTGCACCGCGGGGTCAGAGGTGGCGGGAGGGGCCGCGACCTCACCTGCACCGTGGCCCGGCAGGCGTCCAGGGCTGCCCGCAGCGGGGCGAGGACGGTGTCGGCGGACACGCTGCACTCCTCCGGCACCGGGCACGCCGCGCTCGGCCGGCCCTCGGCCCGCGGGGCAGCGCCGACAGGACCCTGCGGGGGCGGCCCCAGCGCCCGGGGGGGCGGCGCTGCGGGGT
>VZTI01001513.1:631277-646841 GCA_013397865.1 Struthidea cinerea
AGCGCCGGTGAGCCGGGACGGGACTCCCGCCGCTGCCGAGTCGTGCAGCGCCGGTGAGCCGGGACGGGATTCCCGCCGCTGCCTGGGCCGGGCTCTCGGGCGGGCGGTGCTCCCTGGCGGCCTCGCCGGCCTGGCCCTGTCGGTGCCTGACGGGGAAGCGGCTCCGTCCCGCCCGCTGCGCCCCGCGGAAGTCGCTCAGCGGTGGTGCCAGACGCTGGTGCAAGGCTCGAGTGCGCGGCAGGGGCACCCGCCGCTGCCCTGGGGAATGGGGGTCCCGCGAGTGGGGGCGGAGGGACGCAGCCTCGCAGGGATCTACAGTTAAAGTAATTTTAAAAATAAAGGCAATAAAGCTGTTTTAGTCTATTACTATTATTTTATTCTACTTTTATTTTCTCTTATTATTTTATTCTTTATTCTATTATGCTGTTTTGGTATTCCAGTCATTATTTTCATTGCATTAATGGGTTATTGTGCTATTGAACTACTGTACTTTTATTCTATTCTTATTCTGTTGTTAGATACATGTTTATTAAATAAAGGTTGTAGAGTTGGGGCTGAACCACCGATTGTGGGGCCAGAGGGGACATAAGATCCCTAGGGATGGAGTAGGTGCCCTGGGACTGGAGCCGAACCCAAACCAACGTGGAGCTGAAATGGAACGCTGGGGCTGAAACAAATCCTGTGGGCAAAGGGATGGAGCTGCAGCTTGGGGACTGCAGTAGCTGCCATCCCCGCCCAGTGGGACCAAGCACACTGGGGATGGCGGGGCAAGGGAGGAATTGGAGAAGTACAAGAAGGGAGGCCTTGCCTACCCCTCCCTTGCCTTGTTCCGCTTCTGCCTCCTTGCTCTACCCTTTCTTTGTTCTCCCTACCACTCCCTTGTCTTCCCCTGTTATGCACAGGAAAGATGCATTGTTTCTTTATTCTTTATCCCTGTCTCACTCTTGTTTAGGGAGCCACAGGTTTAAAAACTGACCTGGTTTGGGCACATCAGGCAAAATGTGTGGCTCAGCAGGGAAGGGACCTGAGGGGCACCCCAAGCCACCCACAGGAGACTGGGGGACCCGTTACACCTGTGACTGGGAGGTCGCTCATGGAGCTCCACCGGGCTGTGGGGGCTTGGCTCTGCACCTGTCACAGGGGCTGGCAGCACCAGGAGTAGCCAGAGGGAGCAGGAAACATCAGAGCTGCACAAACATCTACAATGACCTTTAAAAACCAGCTCTGGCTTAATGAGGCAGGTGAGCAAATCCCTGCCCTGAGCAGCAAGCAGAGACAGGAGTCACAGCAGGGGACAGACAGATTTATTATGTTTCTGGGAGCAGCGCCATTACATTTTGCAGGGGATAAGGTCACCCCCCTGCAGCCAGGGCAGAGAGATGGGCTGGGATGGTTATTCAAAGCGACGGGAACAAGAAGCTGCAGCCAAACCCCCAGGATCTGCTGCCAGCATGGGGCTCCGTGGGTCGCTGCGGCAGACGTGCGGCCGGCATCTGCCAGAGCCACTTCCAAATCTTTCCAGCAACGTTCTCAAGGGCCAGGGCATGGCGCAGAAGTCAGTGCAGCCTCTTGGCTCCCACCAGGGAAGGAAGGGTGTAAGACAAGAATAAATACAGCTTTCAAAGTCACCCCGACACCCCACCCACTGCTGCACAGCCTGGTGAAGGCATTTACGGAAGGAAATCTGTCAGTCGGAATCCAGCAAAGGAGTAGCTGCGTCCGAAGGGGTTTAACACTGACTTGTTCGTATCCTGATCTCCTCCACCAGGCTCTCCCTGCGAACATTGACCTACACAGTGGGAGCAAAAAGTTGCTTCAGTACAACTCCAACAGCTTGACACGTCACCACAGTCGCGACCCTGTGTCTCAGGAGGTCACACCAAGGTGTCACCAGTCCCTCCACAGGGATCAAGCGGGCTGCAGCAGCCACAGAGCTGAACCTGTAAGAGCAGGTACCCACCACCAACCCCAATAAGCCCTCTCCTGCACAATGGTTGTGAGAATGATTCTCTTCCCACTCTTTCCTGCTGGCTCCAAAGCCACTGATCTAGGTGATCTATGCAGTGATCTAGCCAGCGACCTTTGCACTGATTCCAGTGCTGCCTGTTTTGGGAATGTGTCCTGAGATAATAGGCACAGAGCAGCCCTGCAGTTCAGGGCTAACCAAGTTCTGTTCAGTCTCACTCATTGCAAGAGTGCACCTCCAGGACCTTCATCGACGGTCCCATGACATGGACTGAAAGCATGAGCAGCCATGCAGGCCACTGAATCACCCCTCCAGGCTCCTGAACTGAGGAGTTCAAGGAGGCCACATGATAGGAAACTCTCCAGAGCTTGAGACAACAGCATTTCGTGACTCCAGGAAGCTGCATGGAGCAAGGAACTGCAATATCGGGTGTTACAGATGTTGCTGGAAAGACCACTGGGTCTGGAGGGCTGGTCTGAGCTGGGCTGGAGGGTCCCATAGCCCCCCCCAGTATGGCAAGCTGCCACAGGCCTACCTCCTCCCTGGTTGCCACAATCCGCAGCTTGACAACTCCATCTTTGAGCTCCTGCTCACCCACGATGGCGACAAGAGGGATGCCTGTGTCCTCACAGTACTGCAGCTGATTCAGCAGCTTGGGGTTCTTCTTGTACAGCATCTCTGCCTGGGAGAACACCATCATCAAACTGGGATGTTTCATTGCACCCCTTCAACCAAGCACTGCTGGGCCAGTCTGGTGAGTGTGAGGTTGTGTGGCAGGGAAAGGATGGACTCCTGCAGAAGGCTGGGCACCAGGTTCAACAAGGCCAAGTGCTGGGTCCGGCGCATGGACCACAAAACCCCATGAAATGCTCCAGGCTGGGGGCAGAGTGGCTGAAAAGTGCCTCGTGGAGAAGGACCTGGGGGTGGTGGCTGACAGTGGCTGAACACAAGATCAGGTGTATGCAGGTGGGCAAGAAGGCACCCGGCTTGTACCAGCATCAGAGTGTCCATCAGGACCAGGGCACTGACAGTCCCTCTGTGCTGGGCACTGGTGAGGCCACACCTCAAATCCCATGTTCAGTTCTGGGCCTCTTAGGGCAAGAAAGACACAGAGGTGCTGGAGCATGTCCAGAGAAGGGAGCAGAGCTGGGGAGAGGTCTGGAGCACAAGTGCGATGAGGAGCAGCTGAGCGAACTGGGAGGACTCAGCCTGGAGAAAAGGAGGCTCAGGAAGAACCTTCTCACTCTCCATAGCTGACAGGAGGGTGGAGCCAGGTAGGAGTCAATGTAACAAGTAACAGGAGAAGAGGAAAGGGCCTCAAGTTGAGCCAGGGAAGATTCAGGTTGGATATCAGGGAAAATTTCTTCCTCAAAGGCCAGTCAGGCATTGGCACAGGCTGCCCAAGGCAGTGGTGGAATCACCATCCCCAGAGGGCTGTAACAGACATGTGGATGTGGCACTTGGGGACAGGGTTTAGTGGTGGCCTTGGCAGCGCTGGGTGAATGGTTGGACTCAATGGTGTCAGGGGCTCTTTCCAACCTGAATGGAAAGGATTATGCCAATGAGTAATAACACAACACAGCTCAAAGGTGCTGACAAGACACTGCTTATCCTGGGAATCACCAGGCCATTAACCCTAGTCCATGTCACCTGGGGTGTCCCTACAGGGCCAGGAGCCCAGCAGAGCACCCAGGCATTCCTCTCCCCTCACTGAGGCAGTCTGTCCACAGCAGGCAGGGACCAGGGCCCTGCTGCCTGCTTTGGGAATCTGTCCTGAGGTAAGGCACAGAGCAGCCCTTGCAGTTATAGGGCTAACCAAGTCCTGCTGCCCAGCCCTTCCTGGAGAGCCCATGATTTGGGACACTGGGAAGAGGAAGGCTCCATTCAGGAAGGCAGTCTGCTCCCCACCTGCTCTCTGTAACTCCTTCCCAAAGCAAAGCCAGATCTGGTCCATTCCCAGACACAGAGTGAACCAGGCAGCTCTTGACTACCATCACCCAGTCATACCTTGATTCCACCATCCCACAGTTCAGAGATCAGCTTCAGTCGCTCTTCAAGGAGCTTTTTTTGGGCAGAGGCCACCAGCACCTGTGTCTCCGTTGTCCTGATCTTTTCCTCAGAGGCCTAGAGAGGGGACAAGACTCAAAAGATGCCACAGATGTACCGAGATACCTCAGATTCTATGAGCAGGATGGGTGACCATCCAGCTCTATCAATCCAGAAGAGGACTGGGCTCAGAAGGATCAACAGCATAAATTCAGAGTCAGGGAGGTCCCACAGATCCCATTCTAGAGCAGAATCTCATTTTCTGCAGTTGTTCCATGATGTGTGCTTAACACAGCCTCCCTTCTGTTCCTCCACACCCAAGGGCATCCTAAATATCTGCTCCAAGCAGCTCAGGAGCAGCACACCCAGGAGAAGGTGGACACGGGCAGCTGTCTGCTCTACAGCTGAGCTCCTAACTATGGGTTAAACAGCAGCAAGCTGAATGCTCCACCAGCCCCTGTGGCAGATGCTGGATACTCCATGTGGCATTTTCCTGCTGCCTTGCTGAAGGGAGAAGCCTTTAAAAGGTCACCTGCAAAGGAACAAACCTGGCCAGGACTGGAGGTGGTGGGGGACGAATTCAGTTTCTATTTAGAAATTCCAGTTGTGTCTGGCTGCCAAGAGAGAACCAAGACCAGACTTCTGGGGGAGGGGAACATGTGGCCACATTTTGGGAGCTTACAAAGACCTATTTAACACCCATTGATTGGGATGGAGAACTGAGGAGGGGGAAGAGAAAAAAGCTATCTGGCAAACACCCCCAGAGGCATGGCACTTCCTGCCCTGGAACATATGATCCCTGTCTGGTCTCTGTAGTGCCATAGGCAGGACAAATAGATGCGTGAGGCTGCTGCCTCCCTTGCAGAACAATGCTGCCTTGCCAACGAGGACATGGGCTCACATGGATGCCTAATGCAGAGGTGAACACTAAGGTACCTGCCACTGCTGTGGATTAAAGTGCCCCCTCCAGCTGCAGCAGCCATGTCTGAGGGCTGTGGGAAGAAGGGTCTTGTCTTCAGTGGGAGCCCCAGATATGTTCTGCCAGGCTAGAGAGAACTGGAGGTTATATCCCGGCTGGCTTCTCCAAATGCTGGGCAAGGAACACTCACTTCAGCATCTGCTGGAGTGGGGGATTAACCATGCTTAGCTGAGCACCAAAGGCACCTACCTCCACTCTCTGTTCCAGGATGGAGAAGATCCGCTCGATCCCGATGCTGACCCCCACACAGGGCACCTTCCGGCCCTTGGGATCAAACATCCCCACCAGCCCGTCATAGCGGCCGCCTCCGGCCACGCTCCCAACGCTGACCGGCTCCTCCACGTGCTCGTTCTCCTGATGCAGCAGCACGGCCTCAAAGATCACCCCCGTGTAATAGTCCAGGCCCCGTGCCAGGCTCAGGTCAAAGGAGATCTGCAGGGCACAAGGGAGGCCCCATCACTGAGTGCCTGGGGACCCACGAGGGCAGCACCCCCTCCTGCCCCCACACCTCCTCACCTTCCCTGTGATGCCAAACAAGGTCAGGTACTCAAACAGCAGCTTCATGTCCCCCAGCCCCTCCTTGGCCAGCTTGTTCTGGGACAGCTTTGGGTCCTGGAGAAGCCGCTCGATCAGCTCCAGCCCACCTGTGGGGACCAGCCATGCCTCAGGAGTGCCAGGGCAGCAGCACCCGGCACAGTGGCCCCGGCCAGCCGGGCGTGTGCCCTGCACCTTCCATCCCCAGCCCAGAACAAGGCCAGGGGCACGACCCCGTGGTGCTCACCATGGAGCTGGACATACTCCCCAATGCGATCCGCAGCCTCGGGAGAGAGCCCCTTCTCTCCCACCATCTCACTCCTCACTTCTTCCCATGGCACCTGTGAGGGGAGAGAAGGGCATCAGCCACTGCACGAGGGACATGGGCTCTCCTCTGCATGGCAGAATCCTGTCATCCTGGTTAGCAGATGTGTGAGAAGTAGCAGCTCTCAGAGCACAGTCCTGTGTGCATAACTCCATTCCTGGTACAGCCTGTTTGTAACCCAACCCTATAAAAATACTTTTAATTTGATTTCTGACCAGAATCAAATATCAGCACTGTATAACCACCAAGTCTGAGAGCCATCTTGCTGCTGTGGTTTCCCTGGTTAGGTACTTAATCATAAACACCATTCAGGAAAGTGTTGCTGGTCATGGAATCGCCCGGAAAGGTGTGAGGTGTTGCTTAGGTAATGGAAAAAACCCAATGTAAGCATAATATGCTGCCATGTTCCCAATGACCAAGGGGTCACAGAGAACCCGAGTCTTGATTACATCCAGCTCCACTGAGACAAATCACAAGGAAGTGATCCCATCAGAAAGAAGCCCAACGCTGCCTTCCCATTGCTTTTCCAGGCATACACAGCCCCAAATTCCAAACTTTGGTCATGCCTCTGTAATGGATCTCTGCTAGCAGGGCTGTGAGTGAGACTTCCTCCAGTTGATTTTATCTATCTGATGAGGCCCCCACAGGAAAAGGGAGTTCACCCTTCAACAAAGAACCATGACCACGTGAGACACAAGCTGCTGTGTTTAGCAGGGTTTAACATGAAGGTTAGGAGCACTCTTTGAAGCAATCAGCACACTGTGTCCTCCACACAAATCTGAACACACAAAAACTGAGCTCCAAATTCTACTTCAGATCCCAAACCAAGAAATCTGAAGCTTTAGATTGCACTTCATGTTAAGGTTCCTTTTCCTTAGCTACCAAAGGAGGGCTGTACACACTCTTAGACACTGATCTCCAGCATCTTTATCTGACTAGGGCCTACAGGCAAGACAATCAGCTGCAAATAAAAAGTTGTCCCTATTCTGGCACCTTTCCCTCCTCCCTAAAGGCCACAAATGGCCTGAATCCCTTGGAGACCTTCATAACAGCCAGTGCTCTTCAGGCAGCTTGCTGAGCCCAAAACCTGAGACCTCCCGCCTCGTGTCTTAAAGGTGCAGCTGCCCACTGCAGGGGCTGTTCTGTGTCACAGCAAACCTGGCTATGCCACACAAACAGCAATGGCTAACCACAGCATGACTGATAAAAGCACCTGTGCTACCAGCACAAGTCAGCAGAGCGTGGATGAAGTGATCAGGGATCTCTTACTCCTCACTTCCAATCCTCTGCTCTATTTCCAGGGAAAATAGAGAAACCTCATCCAATGCACCTCACTCCTCATTGCTGCATCTATCTCCTGAGGGTCCCACACACAGCCAGAGGCACGCGCTGTCCAGTGGTACCTGGATCATGCTGGAACTGCCTGGCCAGCAGCATGCACAGGCTGCAGGCTCTGCATCCTCATCAGGGATGGTGAACATCACATCACCAAAGGAGAACAGCAGCACCTTGCAGGACAGTGTCTATCAACAGGGTCCTGGACAACACGGCGACTGTGTCAGCCTGCTCACTTGTGGATTTCCATGGTGCTCTGCCCTGTCACCTGCAAGCTGTCTTCCAGACTAGCACACACTGTCACTTGTAACTGCACTGCTCTACTCCTCTGCTCCCACAGAGACTTCATGCTTATGTCACACTTGCCTTGTACCTGAAGTCTGGAATTTTAATAAAGGTTTGACTGGATGATCTCTCAAGATCCCTTCCAATCTGGGCTGTTCTATAATTGCAGGACTGTAATTCCTCACACCACCTGACTAAACCTGATGCATTCAAAAAGGTTTTTCAATGCCCTAGCCTAATCTGGTGCAGGTTTTCATGAGCCTGGTTCATAAGCAGCAGCACCTTGAGCAGGTGAAGGTTTGGGATGTTGAACCTCCCATGTGGAAGAGCAATTCTCCCCTCCCACCTTTCCTTTTATCAGGACTCCATGGGATACTGGAGAAAAAAACAGAGGATCCACTTATGTGAATGCTGTGCCCTGCATGTATCCCCTCCAGGGAAAGGTGGGAACAACTCAATGCTTATCAGCGTTTTCCAGCCAATTCTCATGGACCATGGCTCATTCACTGACAGTCCAGCAGCAGCAGTTGCAGCCTGGGGCTCCAGCCCATACCTTATCCAGTTTGTCAACGCTGGAGCAGATGGTTCGGAATTTGCTGTCCGGGACCCCACAAACTGCAAACATCCCATCAAGGATGCGCCGGTCGTTGACCTGGGGGAAAGGGAGCAGCACATCAGGAATTATGAACTCAACCAGATGCTTCAGCAGTGTCCTGCTTTGTTTCCCTGTAGTTTTAAGCATGGAAGAGAATATAGGAGGTGTCTGTCAAGGGTTTTTTTTGCTATTTGCAATTTCTCTTTCCCATTCTTGGGCAGCTGAGCTTCCCAGAGCAGACCAAATAGCACAACTGGCATCTACCAAGCCTGGGCAGAGCCATCACATTTCCTTCTAGAGCCACAGACACCTCCACTCAACAGAGGACAAAAAACCCATCAGGGCCTGAGTCCTCTTATGTGGACATGTAAGAACAGCTCAGGAACAGACCACAGCCAAGGACATGAATTCAGAGTATTACCCTAAACTCTCAGCATAAGAGCAAAGGGACATCTGATTATGTTAAATCCTCAGTGAGCATTTTTTTTGTTATGATAGTATAGTGAATTCTGTAGCTTAATTATGCTCTGTAAGAGTACGTAATTGAGGCGAAAGGACTCAGCTGGATTCAACATTTCCAGGGGTAGTGAGAACATCTACAATTAGTCAGAAACAAAGAAGTTGCACAGGAATTTGGAATCCTCCAGCATCAACATGAACCAGAAAGTGCCTTGTGGGAGACAAGAATAACCACAGGCAGGTTATTCTGTTGCTCCCCACTCCTGCGAGTGTCTTCATCCTCAAAGGCACCACCACTTTCACCACTGCCCAAACACCCAGTTCCTCCATCTCACCCCAGACAGCTTCAAAGGGAAGTACCTGGCTGCTGCCCCATGGGGCTGCAACAGGAACACAACATCCAGCCTGCAATGCTCACCTCCCTGCAGTGCCCAGCAATGGCCCAGCTCCGGGTCCCGCATAGATCCCACAGCTCCCCTGTGCATCCCGCACTCCTACCCACTGCTCTCCTGCTCCTGTGCACCCTTCCCATCCTGCCTCACCTACACATCGAGCACCATTTGCTGCCACTCCAAGGGAACAGAGGTGTCTGGAAGCAAACAGCAAGCTCAGCCTACAGTAGGGCACAGCTCTTGCTCTAGAAAATGCTTCAGCTCCAAAAAGGACTTGGTGGAAAGGCAGGAGTCTGCAGGCAACAGCACACACACTGAGCAAATGCCCCTGCTAAGAACACATCAGCAGCTGGGATAAGGACAGGAATCTTGGACCAAAGCCTGTCTTACTGCAGGCAGTGAATATGACAATCACTTGCTTAGATAGGTATTAGGAAGAAATTCTTTATTATGAGGCTGCTGA
Source organism: Struthidea cinerea (assembly GCA_013397865.1). Taxonomy (NCBI): domain Eukaryota; kingdom Metazoa; phylum Chordata; class Aves; order Passeriformes; family Corcoracidae; genus Struthidea; species Struthidea cinerea. The sequence continues at coordinate 640,657 of VZTI01001513.1, forward strand.
GGCCCTGGCACAGATAGTTCAGAGAAGCTGTCACTGTCCCATTCCTGCAAGTGCTCAAGGCCAGGCTGGACAGGGCTTGGCACAACTGGGGATAGTGGCAGGTGTCCCTGCCCATGGCAGGGTAATGGAACTGGATTATATTTAAGGTCCCTTCCAACCCAGACCATTCTATTATTCTAGCTGGCTGCTGGAATTTTGCAAGGGACTGTGGTTAGTTCTGGAGAGAACACTGTTGGCTGCGGCCTCAGGAAAACTCCTGTCATTCCCAACTCAAAGCAAGTCCAAGTGGAGGTCCAATCTTTAGCACAAGAGGAAGCACATTTGCTTCCAGGCAGACAGGAGGGATGAACTTCTGGGTCAGGCCTTGGAGGGGGAACAGGTGCTACTGTGTAAAACCACAGAACAATGACCACTGCTTCCCACCGTGGCACAGAGAACCCGCCCAGTCTCACCTTGATGACAAAGTCCCCAAGCTGCAGGTCACTCAGGATCTCGTGCACGATCTTCAGGCACTCAGCATCGGGAATCATCGGGTCAAACTGCCCGGCAATGTCAAAGTCCTGGGGGCAGAGGAAAAGGCAGTGAGCAATTCAGCACCATAGCATGGCTGCAGCAAAACAGCTTCAACTGCTGGTAACAGCAGTTTGTATACAAAAACCAACAGAATTGGGATGTGAGGGAGCACTATCCCTTACGGACTGGATCCAGAAGAGACAGGATGGGGGTTAGGACCTCTACCACAGAAGGCAGCAGTGCTCTCATGTCCACTGCATTTCAAAGAGTTTGTACACTGTGACCTGCTCCCCTGACCCAGCACTTGCTGTGTGACACTCTGAAACAGAGATCCTCGAAAAACAACAGAAAGGAGGAGCAGCAGTAAATAAATAGAAGAAAGGAACCAGAAAGGGGAGGAAAAAACTACTTTTCATTTGCTATGACCTAAATGCCAAATGTTTCACTTAGATTCTTAGAATGCTTTTTTTAATACACATGCCAATCAAGTTAATGATTAGGGAGGCAGGAGAAGCAAAACCAAAGTTTCAACTGCTAAGACAGAAAAAGGAATCAGGAAGCCTGAGTAGTCCCCACCAGAGAATACCAGATGAACTAGCACATAGAAGAACCAAAGCCCAACATCAAGATGCTTTATTAGGCTGGTATCCCATGACTGGAAACATCATCAGTGTTCAGAGAGAAATAAAACACAGAAGCAACAAGAGAGCCCTTCCTCAACTCCTGCTTAGGAATCTCCAAATGCAAAGTCTTCAGTGAGATTTTGGGTACAAGAATAATTTTTGCTTTGTGGATATATTTGAACAGGGCTTCACCAAGCTCTCAAAATAAACTGAGGCATTGAAGGAAGGAAGAGGTGGGATCACACAGGTAATTCCTGATCAGCTGAGTGCAAAAAGGGCTGATGCAATCCCTGGGAAAGTTGGGTGAGGAAGTACAGGAAGTGTACAGGAAATCAGGAAAGTGCTGATATCGCTGTAAATGGCACAGATGAAATCTCACTGAAAGAAACCCAAGGGCTGGTGAATTATATGGAAGAAAAGCTGAAGGAAAAATTGCTAGGCTGAGAAAAGAATGAAAACATCCCCAAGGAGAGAAGGTAACAAAGGTAACAGAGCTTCATTTACATGGTCTAAGGACGGGAAGATTTCTCTAAACATTTCCCAAATGTTTATCTGGGAAAGGGGAAGAATACGTATCAAGGGATGACAGCTACTGTTTAAGAGCTGAACTCTTTAAATGAGCGGAAGGAAACAATCAGGTACAAATACGTTTAGCCTGGATATTAGAAGACCATTTCTAGCTATCCTAGGAGTGAGATCTTGGAGTAGGAGATGAGACAGGAGGCAACGACCCCAAGTCATCTGGAAATGGGAATCACCAAGCCAAAGCTGGAAGGTATTCCCAGAGGTTGTATAATGAAGTAGGAATATTCTCAAACAAAAAAAATTGTTTGCAATATGAGTCCCTGGGGACTGTGTCAGTAGAGCAGAGCAAAGCTGTTCCTTGGGGCTACCATGAGAGAGCCACAAAGAGAATTGCTTTGTTACTTGTTCTGTAACTTGGCCTCTGGGTTTTCCCTTCTTTTGAAGTTAAAATTGACTAAACAGGGAACGGAAGTAGCGTGTGCCACTGCCTTGCCTGGTTTGTATGTCCTGCTAACGCACCCAGAGCTGAACTGTTGCCAGATTTGGGATCAGAAGGAAATTCTTCCCAGCTAGTTGTCCAAACTAGGACACCACCCATCTGGCAAGCACTGTGGGACGGAGCAAGGAGCTGCCCTCCCATCCGCTGCAAAGGAGGTGATACCTGGGGGCTCCATGACAAAGTTCCACACCACGCCAGCACCGTGTCACAGCTGTCACGCCCACTCTCCCACTCTCCAGTTGTTTTTCACACTCATAAGGACACACTAAGGAGAAGATCAGTGGATCCTTCAGAGCTTTCCGAAGCCACAGGGAAGGGTAACCCAGCGTTCAATCCTGTATTTTGGCAGTGCTATGTGGCCACAGGTGCTGCCCAGCCCACAGCCTGTCCCAGCAGTGTCCTGGTCCACAGCCAAACTCACACACTGGTAGAACTCGCGGTAGCGGCCCCTGGTCATGGCCGGGTTGTCCCTCCTGTACACCTTGGCCACGTGGTAGCGCTTCATGCTGGTGACCTTGTTCATCGCCAGATAGCGAGCAAAGGGCACCTGAGACAGGGAGTTAAGGATGGGAACAAGAAGGGATCATCCCCCCAGTTATCAGTCACAGGCAGCGCTGGGTCCTCACTGTCTCCCCACCCAGCACCCATGGGGCAAAGGGCTGCTAAGAGACAGCTGGACTTATCACAGCTCCCCAGGGTCTCCACATGTGCTGCCTTTAAGTGTCTCCTCAGGCTTCTTCCAGCAGCACCTCAGGCTGGATCTCCATCTCACGTGGGCTGGGTACTGCAGCAGCCTGGTCTGGGAACCCTGCTCGGGAGAAACCACACTCAATACAGATCTCCTTTACTTCCACACACATGGGGCACGAAGCTGTGTCAGGGGAGGGTCAGGCTGGATATCAGGAAAAGGTTCTTCCCCCAAAAAGTTGTTGGGCACTAGCACAGGCTCCCCAAGGAAGTGGTCATGCCACCAAGCCTGACAGAGCTCAAGGAGCATTTGGAAAACGCTCTCAGGCACATGGCTGGAGTGTCCTGTGCAGGGCCAGGAGTTGGACTCGATGATCCTTGGGGTCACTTGCAACTCAAGATATTCCATGATTCTAAGCATTCCTTCACCCAACAGAAGCAATGTACAGTAAATAACCGAGCAAGGGCTCTGCACCCACTGAACCACACTGCCTGCTCACGCTCTCCCTGTCAGTTTGGGGTCCTCCCTCCCCCTCAAGATGGCACTGCCCCAAAAGGAGGACAGACAAGGCCCCTCAGCACCAGCTGTGGCAGGATACTGTCAGGTCATAGCGCAGGGACAGCAGCTCTCCTCCCTGATCTTTTAGATCATAGATGAGCTTCGAGTCTTCACCGTACTTCCCCGTCAGTGTCTCCTACAACAAAACAACACACGAACAAACAGCACCTTCAGTGACAGGGGATCAGCCCTAGAGCACAGAGAAAACAAGGAGAGAAAGGGAGAATGCCTAGGAATGGAAGAAGGAAACTCAACCCTCAACACTTTCAGCTGCAGGATCCTCACCAGCTCAGCCAACCTGCTGTGCCCTCACCCACCTTCAGCTCGAACACCGGCGTGTCGATGACTTCGGCTCCGTGGCGCTTGAAGCACGAGACGATGGCGTTGAAGACCCTCTCACGGATGGCCATTTGCTTGGGGCCGTAGTCCCGCGTGCCCTGGGGGGAGGGAAGGAAAGCAGCAAAGGACGCTTTGGGTTAGAGGCATGACGTGAGAAAGATGCCAGAAGCAATATGAAGAAGCTGCCATGCTGCTAACAAAGCCAGAGAGACCAGATATTGGTAAAAAGCAGCACTAAAAACATTGGAAAACATCAGGACACAGCTCAGACAGAGTCTGCCACGGCCTGCAGAGCAAAACCTAATTCAGGAGTTTCACAGGACAGGAAACAAAGGAGCTAAAACAGATCCAGCAGTCAAGAGTTTCAGTGCTTTCGAGCCCAACAGAGCAGCCAGAACCTGTCCAGAGCTCTGATTCAGACCTGTTAGCCAGACCCCTGCCCAATGAGCCACCCCAAAGGTGGAAACAGAGGACAGATGCTCCAAAACTGTAGAACAACCAGCAGCTCTGCAATTTCCAAACATAGAGAAAAATCATCTTTCAAAATGCAACACCTGTGAAACGTCTGCCTACAATTCACAGGGCCATGCTCCCCTCCCATTTCTTTGGTGTTAAGGATCACTGAATGATTTCAACGACCACCTTTATGCTCTCAGTAACATATAAATCATTGTCAATTAGCTAGACCTCCAACTTCCACTTTCTAAGGCCTGGCAGTTAGGCACAAGGAAGCACCCCCACCCACAGGTCACTCAGGTGGCCTTCAGCTGCCATTGACAAGCCTGAGACGGGCTGAAAACTCAACTGTGTTTCTCTGGCACTCAACAGGGCTGCAAAATCCCCTTCTCCACGCTTTTAAACAGTGAAATACCCTTCCACTTTCCAGGTGTCACACCATAATTAAATTTAACAAAACATATCATAAAGGAAATGGACAAAGGCAACGGTTTCGAGGCATTTAAATATTGGGAATAAATTCTTCCCTGTGAGGTGGCCCAGAGAAGCTTTGGCTGCCTCATTCCTGAAAGTGTCCAAGCCCAGGCTGGACGGGGCTTGGAGCAACCTGGGATAGTGGAAGGTGACCCTGCCCCATGGCAGGAGTGGAACAAGATGAGTTTTAAGGTTCTTCCAACCCAAACCATTCCATGTTTCTATGATTTCCTATGTCAGTGGCATCACCACAGTCTGGTTTGTTTGCGAGCATATTCATAACTGTCTCCACGCCACAGCACGGAAGCAGCTGGTCTCTGATCAGCTGAAACATTCAGGTTACAAAGTATTTCAGCAGCAACTGCATTATGGACACCGTTCTTAGGGGCCTGGAGACTGAAAAACTACATGTGAAGGAAGGGTCCTCCCACAAGAGGACACAAATTCCAGCAGCTGGCCAGACCTGCTCAGTAAATGGGATCATTCAGCCCCTCAGACTAAGGGCAGATATGAGCCCTCTCACACTGGGCAGCTACAATAAAGCTTGATTAAAAGGGAATTTCCTGACCACACCAGCAGTAGTAGGAAAATCACAGAAGCACCCAGAAGTCTCTAAGGTAGTGGGTATCGGGCTTGAATGCTGTCAGGGGATGTTTTCATCCTTCTCCCCCTTGCTGCTAAAAGCGAAAGGGGAAACAGAAATGCGAACAAAGACAGGTGTGGCCACGCTGGACTTCTGCCCACAGATGTGAGGGGGTGCTGGGTGCATGTATGGGGGGAGGACATGCATGCAGAGAGGCATGGGAGTGTGCTACAGGGAGTTACCTTCGGGGTCTTGAGCACAAACTTGTGTTTCCCCTCATCTTCCCCCAGCTGTGCCTTCATCTCCAGCAGCTTTGCCACTTCCTTTGCAATCTAGGGATGGAACAAGGAGGGAGCTGGGGATAAGACCACCCAGCAGGCCCAGCCCATAGCCCTTCCCAGTACCTTCAGCCTCAGGATTTCCAGTGTGCCTGGACTCCACCACCTCAATACACCCACTATTCCCAGTTTCTCAGCAACCAGAAGGACATTCTCTGCTCCTCTCCAGTACTTCCCACTTCTGATCCCAGCACCCCTATCTCAGCAACGCAAACACCCCCACCATTTCCTGACTCCCACGACCCCATTACCAGCCACATATAGCTCCCCATTCCTATACCCAGCACCACCAGCTCCTGCCACATGCACCTCAGCACTAGCGGTTTCCAGCACCCTCCTCCCAATCCTAACACTCCCAAGCATCCTTCCCTTCAATCCAACACCAGTATCACCAGTTCCCACTACGAGTCTCCCCTGCACGCCCAGCCCCTCCACTTCCCAGCTCTGCGCTCCCATCCTTCCCGACAGTCCTCTTCCCAGTGCCGCCAGCCCTAGCCCGGTAACCCCTACACCAGTACTCCCAGTTCTCCACAGCACGCAACCCCACCCGCCACCCAGCAGCCCCCTCCCAGCCCAGCACCGGTGCCCC